>CAJPEX010002978.1:0-33170 GCA_905338405.1 Notodromas monacha
ATTTTCCTTATTCTAAACACGCCAAATTATTTTTAGCAGGAAAAGAAGATTTTCAATAATTCAAAAATAAAACGCATCAACATTTTAATTTTTACTTGCATTATTGAATGTAAATTCAATTAACTTTCATTTGTTTCCATCTCAATATTTATTTGCTAAAATGGCAGGTTTGTCATTTTGATTGGTATTGTACTATCAATAAAGTTATGACACCATCCTGATCTTTTAGACAAGCAAAAAAATATTTGCACAAATACAGATATAGCACAAACTCTCTCTTTTCATCTCAATTGTGAAAAAGGTGCACCTGTGATATTCAGTGTAAAAAAATAATACTTCTGATTTTTTCACTTATCCAGTTCTTAATTCTGTCTTCTGGGATACAAAATTAAAAATTAATTAATTGGGTTGAATTTCTGGGCAGTGCCCTGCAATTCAACCCTAGTCCATTGTCTGGTTGGGGTTGACTTTTGAAGTGGTAGAATTGAAAGACAAAGTCAAATTTGATGTTTTATGCATTGAATTTGAAATTTTGGCTCTCTCTGCAGGTCAATTTGCAGGAAAAAGGACAAATTGCAAGTGGACACCCCAGCGAATTTCCATAGTTCCAGTTGATACTTCAGCATTTTTGGACAATATTTACTGAGATATGGCAGCAGTTGGCACTGACAGAATTGCACACCCATTGCTACAAATGAAACTGCTCATAGAAAAACATACATTTCTCCTTATCTAATTGTGATGGAGCAAATTAATGGATTAGAATTGAATAAAATGTTCATTCACCTATCCAGTATTAATTTTGTCATCTGGTACAGGCCCTCCAAAATAACACAGCTATTCCAATCCTGGATGATGCATTTTTGTAAACCAGAGTTTTCATCATACATGAGAATGATGGATTATATATTTCTGCCAGGTTGTATTCTTCCCTCATAGCCTACTTTAAAACCTCTCCATTCTATTCATGTCACCTCTGCAGCAAATTTTGAATCCGTCCAAACTTAGTGACATAAACTTGTACAGTATTAAAACTTCCATACAGTAATCAATTCACCATACATTCAGTGAACAGAATTTTACTCAAAGAGCAAAAGTTTTTCTTCATTGAAAAACTAAATACAGTGAGACCCCCAAGTGCAGATGCCTTGACCTGCACACCATTTGACATAGGGACACTTATTTTCCCAGAAAAAATCAATAAATAAGGCCCAACATGAGGGCACTGACTCAACATAGGGACATTTTGTGATAACACTGCATATACATTTCAGGCCAAATTACAAGAAACAAATATTTCCAACCCTAAAATTGATGTAAGAAAAGTTCTTGGGCATTTCTCTCACCAAATTACCATCCATTTAGCTAATTAAAAAATTACCTCCAGCATAGAGGGACTTCTACTTTTTTCACTTCAATGTTTTTTGTAGATTTCAAAATTTCAGTTTACAGTATGGATATACACTATTCAATGCTCCAATTGTTCTTATTGAGTTGAAAATGTATTCTCTAATTCAAATTCAAATGGCAAACAATTTTTTCAGGGAATTCTGAAGAATATCTCTTCCACAAAACATCAATTAAAAATTATATAATGTAAGTATATGGGAAAACAAGACTTGACTTAGGGACACTCTTGATGCACCAATTACATCTGTATCTTGGGGTCTCACTGTACTGTAGAGTGTAGACTGCTCTCTACTTTATTCTTCTCAGACCCCCTTTTTCCTCTTAAATTAGACAACGAACAGTTTCGCATGTTACTCGAGTAAACCCAGCGTATCCATAAAGTGACCAAGTGTCCGCAAGTCGGGGCCTCCGTTGTGTAGCACTCAATGAGAGACGCCCTCTCATTTGACCCCACAGTTATTCCACGTAACGACAGTCCTGCATTTCAAAATGGCTCAAAACCAGCGACCTCAGTTTCAACTCGATGAATTGTTCTTTATTGCTCAGCAAGCAGCGCACCCATCTTAAAACCAATACAAATATTCGCCCTCACCGACATGGCAACGATAAGCAAGGACAAAAATGCCTCAGTCCCACCGGCACCGACTCTTTTTTCTTTTTTTTTACACCCCCGCCCCATTTCCAACAATCCCTCCAAAAGGAATGCACGATCGGCAGCAGTACTGTAGAAGTACTAGGGCGTGCAGAGGTGCGGGGGATCTCATTTAAGAACCACCAGAGCTCCGTGCGTAAGTCAGAGGAAAAAAACAACAACAAAAAAAAGCCCACGATGTATACAAGTACAGTGAAAAATACCGGTTTTCTTCGCCTCCGCGGGGGACAGAATTCTTCAGTTCCTCTTCATCTTCTTCTTCTCGTCCTCGTCAACCTCGTCGTCCTCCGTTATTTCTTCTTCTGACGAACTCCTCACGTCCTTTTCCATCTTGGTCGGGATCGAAAAAAGCAGAATAGAACAGCGTCAGGCAGAGAATGATGAGAAGAAATCATCAATTACTTATTGACCCTCATCTGCTTTAATAGAACGAAACAACAGAGCCGGAAACATTTAGATTTTGTACACGGCACAACTATGAACAGTTTCCCCACTCAGATTTCACGGATAAATTGCTCTCCTCAAATTAAAAATTAAACAGTTGATCCCATAATTTTTTTTTTTNAGGCCTTCTGAAGTCTCTCATGATTTTTCTTCATAGAGAGAGTGATGGGTTCAGGGAGTGAGGCAGGGGGAAGGGGGAGCAGCATAAATTCAGCAGCTCACATGTGAGCTCCGGCGAGAAGTCCGTCCACCCTTGTGGATACATGGTCACTTCATGGATACGCCAGGTTTACTTGAGTAACATCCAAACTGTTTGTCTTATAATTTAAGAGGAAAAAAGGGTTTAAGAAGAAAAAAATTAGAGAACAGTCTACGCTCTTCAGTATTTAGTTTTTCAATGAAGAAAAATTTTGCTCCTTGAGTGAAATTCAGTTCACTGAATGTATGGTGAATTGATTACTGGATTGAAGTTTTACTACTGTACATCAACAACTTTTGCTGGATTCAAAATTTGCTGCAGAGGTGACGTGAATAGAATTGAGAGATTTTAAAGTAGGGATTGAGGGAAGATATGATCTAAAAGTTTCCTGGGTTATTTAAATTTTACCCTAATCAGAATGCAATTTGTTGACAATTAAATGGCCATTTTGTGTCTGGGACTGATTGATGAATACAACCTGGTGGAAATGTATAATTCATCATTCTCATGCATTATGATGAAAACTCTGGTTTACAAAAATGCATCATCCAGGATTAGAATAGCAGTGTTATTTTGGAGGGCCTGTACCAGATGACAAAATTAATACTGGATAGGTAAATAAACATTTTATTTTATCATCATCCATCTATTTACTCGATCATAATTGGATAAGGAGAAATGTATGTTTTTCTATGAGCAGTTTCATTTGTAACAATGGGTGTGCAATTCTGTCAGTGCCAACTGCTGCCATATCTCAGTAAATATTGTCCAAAAATGCTGAAGTGTCAACTGGAACTATGGAAATTTGTTGGGGTGTCCACTTGCAATTTGTCCTTTTCCCTGAAAGTTGACCTGCAGAGAGAGCGAAAATTTCAAATTCAATGTATAAAACATCAAATTTGACTTTGTCTTTCAATTCTACCACTTCAAAAGTCAACCCCAACCAGACAATGGACTAGGGTTGAATTGCAGGGCACTGCCCAGAAATTCAACCCAATTAATTGATTTTTGATTTTGTATCCCAGAAGACAAAATTAAAAACTGAATAAGTGAAGAAATTTTATTTTTTATACTTGAGTACCACAGGTGCACCTTTTCACAAATGAGATGAAAAGAGAGAGTTTGTGCTATATATTTGCGCAAATGACTTTTTTTTTACTCATCTGAAAGATCAGGATGGTGTCATAACTTTATTGATAGTACCAATCAAAATGACAAACCTGCCATTTTAGCAAATAAATATTGAGATGGAAACAAATGAAAGTTAATTGAATTTACATTCAATAATGCAAGTAAAAATTAAAATGTTGATGCGTTTTATTTTTGAATTATTGAAAATCTTCTTTTCCTGCTAAAAATAATTTGGCGTGTTTAGAATAAGGAAAATAATTTGGTTTTACTTTGTAGGATCCAAGTTTTAAGCTGACGAAGTGCTGCATATAAAAAATAAATGCCAATGGAATCACACCATTGATAAAGCTGGCATGTTTTTCAACAATATGGACTCCTTATATAAGTCATCCATACTCATCTATAGTGTATAACAATGTGGTGGTTGCGTAATTCAGTGTCACTGCCATCCTGCGGATCTCCGCATATCTTCCCCGTGAGGATGAAGACACAAAGAATACCCAATAGCTAACAAATGAAAAGAAGTAATTTGTCAAGGTTGACCCAACACTGGGAAGAAAAATCTTTTCCGTGACCAAGTGGCGTGAAAGTGATTCAATTAAGCTAATGTCTTCCAGGTGTCCAGGGGCGTGTGTGTTTTCTTCTGTGGTGTGGAGCCAGGCTCTGCATACAGAACAATATTTGTCCACGCTTTTGTGAATTTCTGTTTTGAAATTCAACACCCAATTAATTTAAGAAGAAGAAAAGAAAAGAAGATTCCATTGTGTTCATATATGTATACTGTTTACCCTGTTTTTTTTTTTGTGTGTGTGTGCTGGACGGAAATGACCAATTCCTTCTTCCTGTCTTGGACAAGGAGCTGTCAAGAAAGGGAACTGGATTTTGTTTCCTCCTGAGTTAGTCTTTCTGGTGTCTGCTTCAAACTAAGTTCTGCTGCTTGAGTATTGCAAAGAAAAAAATTTTGAAAAAAAATCCTTCATTGGCTTGGAAAGATTTAAATCTATTCAACAGATCACAGAACATTTTGGAAAATATAAAGATGGATGAAATTGTGCATGGTTATGATTTCAGAAATGTTATGAACATTGTAAAAGTCAAACTTCTCCAAGTCAAATTTCAAGGAACCTGCAAACAAATTTGACAAAGGTGGAGGCTTCAACTTAAGGAGGTTTTCAATTATATTGGTTTGAATTACTGCTGTACAATTTATGCAAAGCCCTTTTTCAGAGAAACTTAGAAAAATGTGAATGGCAATATTCTGGGTCTTAAATGGCTTCTTAAATGAGTTGAAAGGCTGCCAAACTTGGAGGCAAGGGTTCATATGTCTAATTAAGTCTTTCACTTCCTTTAAAACACATGAGTTTATGTTTTTATTGCTTTTTTTCTTTGTTGGGTCAAGAAAATAATGGCCAACAGGACACAGCAAATTTGACTTACGGAGGCTTGAGGGGGGAAGAGCTTTTGACTTGGGGAGGTTTTTAATGTATTGTTTCAAAAGAGATTCAGATGGAGTCCTGAAAAAAAAATGCAACTTAGAGGGGATTCAACTTAGGGAGGTTTGAGTTATCAAGGTTCACCTGTACACAGTTTATAGGCAGAACTTTGCTTTTTCTAGAGTATTTTATACTGTAAAAGATTATGTTATAACCCATAAGATGTTATAAAAGTTCTGGGATATTTTCCAATTGAAAAAAAACTTTTTTCAATTTCCTGCATGGTGATCAGTGAAAACTTTCCAGTAATGGCCCAAGTTCTCTGCTGGTGTCACAGAGTGTCAAAAATTTTCAGGCCAGCTAAAAAAGGCATTTTTTTTTACCATATGTTTTCTACATTTTAGATAATGGTTAAAGCAACAATAAATTAACTTTTTTTTTAGTTAGCTTCAAAGATTTTAGTGAAGGAGAGCTCTGATGGCTGACATTGGGAAGTTTTCACTTGCCGTCATGTGGTAAATTGAAAAAATTTACAATTCTGGAAAAAAATCCAGAACATCACATGATTCAATGAACCTTAAGAGAATCCTTGTACTCATGAACTGTATTAAACTTTTCACCAGGTAAAATACAAGGACAAATATGAAAAAAAAAATTATGTGCACATTCCCCATATTTCTGCTGCTTTTTAACAGCGCCCTGAAATATATCTATAAATCGAATCACAAAAAAAAGAATTTTTCAAGAAAAATATTTTTCAATAAGCAGCCCAGGTTTTAGAAATTATTTTTCTGTTGACAGCTGGTGGCAGAATTTTTTCTGATAAAAACCGGGATTTAAAATAAATTTATTAATATGTGAAATTTTACTTTAAAAAAAGTGTGTGTGATTTTGGAAATTGTGATTTTATATACTGTATTGGGTGTTTCCTTATATCAGAAGATAGAGATTTGTGTCAAATTTTCTTTCAATGTGTTCAGCAGCAGCCCAAAATAAAGTTATGTGTGATTCGGCGTTCAAACTGTGTCTAATTTTGACAATCTCGCAGTTTCTTTTCATCCTATCGCCAATTATTCCCGCAATTTCCTCGCATTCAACTAAGTATTCAGCACATATCCCATCATCGTCATTGACATCAGCAACTTTACCATCAATGAATCATGGTCATCATCAGCACAACAGAGAAGAAGTGGAAATATCTGCGCGGAAACTCGATGGCGGGTTTTTGGCAAAGCTCTTCTCTGCTGTGCTGGACGGCGGCGGTCGATTCCGCCAATTTCCATTCGGATGCAATTGCGACCGCAATTATGCCCCGGTTTGCGGCACAGACAGCATGACTTATCCGAACCGTTGCTATTTGCACTGTCGTCGGAAATCTCTGCTTTCCTCGGGCTCAATTGGCACGTCACTTTGCTTGGATTTCCCTGCTTTGTGTTTTTTTTCTTTCTTTCAATTTATTGATTTACTGTAAAATCTCTTTCCAGCAGCAAATTCTCAGGGATATGTTTGAAATATTTTAATGCATTATTGTAGTTTTTACACATTTTGGGACCACAATTGTCTGGGAAATGGTTAAATTTTTATTTTATATTTCATCTTCTGTTTAACCTAAATACTCACCAAAGAACTTATCATTGCAAACTAATTTTTTTTAATTAATTAGGAAGAATTCAAAATATGAATTATACTTACAGTTGAACCTCTTTAAGTTGAATTTTTAGGGACCCAGGAAAAAATTTGACTTCAAGTGGTTTTGACTTGCGGATGAGGTTTACATTTTTGAAGGTTTTGGGTTAAGAAAGCAATCATTTTTGCTGCAAGGATGAGTAAAAAAAAATTGTGGGAAATAAAAATTAGGATATTCTGGACCTAAACTTGCTTCTTAATGAGTTAACATCAGCTATAGATGAACTTGGAAACAGGGGTTCATTTGTTTAATTAGTCTTTTACTCCCTTTCAAAATGCATGAAATTGTTTGTTTCATTGGTTTTCTCTGTAATATTTCAAGAAAATAGTAATAAAAAGGCCTAAGAAAATTTAACTCACAAAAAATTTGAGAGAAAAAGACCTCAAGTTTGGGTATGATGACTTACTCTTAATTAGGCAACTGGTGCTGCTGGACATGTGTTGTAATTTTTATTCTCAGTAAAGCCAATTCTTGTTTTAACAATTTTTACCAGGTCCCTATGTGGAGGAGTTTGTTCAAATCAGATTTTACTGCACAGGTTCTGCAACAGTGGTTATTTATGTTACAAAATAAGCTGTGTTGTATATATTTTTATAGTTGAATTCTATTAGGTTCCTCTCTCTTATAGGCAGTTGACAGTGTAAAGAAACAAGTTTGAGGGAGTGGAGTTGGGAAAAGTTCATCTATAGAAATTTTGTAGATGAACCCTGTATACTTTACACACAATAAAAAAATCAATTGATATATAAATATATTTTCCCTTTTGTTTTATTCACTTTTTTATTTCAGGAATGAGAAGGTCCTCAGATGCAGACCAAGGTGAAGATGGATTAGAGAATCGTGCTGTGGAGTACCATCAGGAATTGGGTCCAGGAGCAAACCTGGGTTGCGGGGCTCTGCCGGACGGCAGTGATTATGCGGGCCACGTCGAATTCACGCGCACTGGCAGGCGCTGCGCTAGGTGGATCACCCACCGTGACACCTATCCGATAACGCCTGAACACCCCTTCAGCCCAATTCAGGACTACAATTTCCCAGAGGTAAGATGTCGCTGTTAGTCTGCGAAATAACAGACAAGCGTGATTGCACGAAGCTATAACTATTGAAATTCATCAGCAATCCATTGGTGCTGCCGAGAACTTTTGCCGGAATCCTGATCGCGACAGAAGAGGTCCTTGGTGCTTCACTGGCTCTCCACAAGAGCCTTACAATTTCGACTTCTGCGATGTACCGCGTTGCGACGACCTCTATGAACTTGGAGGTATGCTTCCTGGTCCTGGTATCGGTATTGGGGGGATAGGTGGGGTTCAGAGCCCCGGAGGTGGATTCGGCCTCTTCGGCGCTTTCGGTGAGTCATCTTTTATTTCAAAATAGCATGTGATCATGAAAACAGCAAATAAAACAGTAGTAAGCAACTGACATTTTTGTTTTTTATTGTAAAAAAAAGGTTTATCCATGGCACACGAAGGTCCGTGTCGAGGAGGTTACGGTGGGTCTTTTCCACCGTATGACGACCCTCTGCATCATCATACTCATCGCAGGCTGGAGGTTTCTCCAGCATCATCATCAGCATCACCTGAGCCCAATAAGTGCACGGATTCGCCACTTTATAAGCATCAGTGCAAAAAATTTGCCAAGGATGGCTACTGTTATTCAAACTACACGTTCATGAAGGCTCACTGTCCAAAATCGTGCTTCTTCACCTCCTGTGCTGAGACCAGCACAAGTGTATCATCAATCGGCACTTCCGGCCCAAGTTCAAGCATTCCTTTAAGGTTCCCGAAATGATTCCGCGATTATATTATTCCAATAAAAATAAAATAATGAATGAATAAACCTGCCGGTATGTAAGTAAATTGTTTTACTTCGATTTGTGTACCTATTTTCTAGCTCATTGTCGGTATTATCACCTGGTCTGAATTCGACGTACAAGCAGCACTTCGGGGAATCGAAGGGCCGTATATAATATTTGCTGTACATCAGCTGTATACTGTACACTATATATATAGAAGTTCCACATTGCGTACTTATGTACTGTATGCTGCATGTATATTACTGTACAAAGTTAAAGTACATAGTGACGCAAAGCCGCAAGGATTGAATCTTATTCCAACAATAGCAGGGTAAAAGCTGGATTGATGCATGCTCATTCCAGCTTTAATATTTGACAAACATTGGAAAAATGAAAGATACCTTGATTTTCTAGAATAAAAAGGTTAAACATTAGCTCTTTCATCCCTGCGTAATGTTCACTGGAGTAAGGGTCACATCCAATTTTTTCTGGCTAAATTTCAAGGAAGGCCATACCAAAGTTCATTTCTGTGGACATATAATACTGTATAGTACCTGATGTCCTCAACTGTCCATGACGTGTGGCCAGAATGCGCTTTGATAAATTCCAGGAAGTATGTACAACCTCAAACCGAGATGGCGTTCCGTAGTAGTCCTACTGGGAAAATGGACGGTTAGAAGTACCGGTAGGTCTGGTGGTTAGTGGAGTTCTGGAGCTATCTTGTGTTTTAACATGGTGTCTTGTTGCTCGCCCTCTTCATCCGCGAAAGCTGTGTTCTGATCCAGCGAGGTAGATTCGGGAGAGATCAGTTGCTAGATTGTGCTCCCAAATGGTTTTCGGCGTAGTGATGATTTCATTTCTCGTGGAAAGATTTACCGATCGTGTATGCCATGTTGTTGTAGCGTTCGTTCTGCGGTTTCAGGCTTGAGAAAAGCTTTTGCTTGGATTTACTGCATTTGACGTCATAAATTGACTGATTGACTCGAAAATGAGTTGGGGACGAGGCGCGATGGCTACTGGTGGCTTCAGGGGTCGTGGAGGCGGCAATCGCGGTGGTTTTGGTGGCGGCGGTGACATGGGACAACGCCAAGATGTAGACGTGTGTATTTTTCGAAATGTTTTCCCGAGTTCCGTTCCTCTACGTATTCATATAATTATCATAGTTTCAGTCCGATGCTGGGTTTGAAAACCGCCAAGGACCACCCTTCAAACGTGCGAGGTACGTGATCATAAGAAAATACCATCGAATCTTATTCAACGATCACTCAGTCCAGTTGAGCAAATACATTCATAGCATAAATCAGTGGACGTTCCTCCGTCAGAATTCTGTCTGTTGGACTCCGAGAATGAAATTGCTTTCTACGCGGAGCTGGAGATTTTTGCACGCAGTATTGCTTAATTCTTATCGCGTTGGAATTTCAGAGCGGAAGAGCCGGAGAATCGCATCATTCTCTTGACGATCGCTAAGCCGAATTATCCTATTACAGTGGTATGTACTCAGTTCGTAGCCTACGGCATCTCGAATATTACTGTTGCTTTGTTCGTCTTACAGGAAGTCATCCATGCCATTTGTAAGGAGTATGGAAATATCTTGCGGATCGTAATCTTCAAGAAGACCGCGCTTCAAGCCCTCGTTGAATATCCTTTTTATAAAACGTATGCCGCGTATTAATTATCATGAATTTTTATTGTTTGATCCTTAACTTCGCATTCTACGTTTGAGACGTTGGAATCCGCTCGCGAAGCTAAGGATCAGCTGCAAGGGGCCGATATTTACTCAGGTTGCTGCACTTTGTCTATTGAGTTCGGAAAGGTAAGTTAGACTGAATGTACTGTGTTTCATCTGTGAAGTGATTGACATTTTTTTTTCGTAGCCTCAACGATTGAACGTAACCAAGAATGACAGTGAAACGTATGACTTCACCAATCCAAACCTACCAAGCTCACGTGAGTTGTAATTTTATCTTCCATATTCAATGAATACCACGCCTGTTGAACGCATTTTTCAAGTCAAATGAAGAAAATATCTCACGAAGTTACAATCAAATATCAGCATACCGTGACAAGCGACACAATTGAGATTTAATTGGAAAATTATATCCCTCAGTAATCATGCTACACATCAGTGTTTCAATGTGATGGGTACAGTTACGTTCACAAAACGTCATTATGCTCACAAGCTTAGAGGAATTGTAGAATGCTAGGCAATGAACTTGCATAATGCTACAGCTTGCGGTGCAGTAGTAAAATTTTCAAGTCCATGAAAGATTTAGCTGATGCGATGATCAAGTTTTCTCCGAATACAGTTGGAATCATTTCACAGACACCCACACCGGGCAACAGGCAAGTTTACTTTATTGTCATAAGAAACTTCTGTTGACTGTATGTGGCCGCGTTTGGAGTGGGTTGTATAAATTTATCTTGCCTGAATGATTCAAGGATTGAAATACTCGTCGGGGAAGCAGCGCGTTATAATTGTCGAAGGATGTTCGTAATTTTGAGTCGTCTTTTTTTTTTGCCTGGAATGAGCCACGTGAACCGTAAAAACGAAGAATTACGCTCTTCTGTTTTTCATGATCTCCAAACTGAGTTGAATCCCAGAATTCACAGAGCCGCTACGGAGATCAACATCGTGCTCCAGTTGAACATCATATCGCCCAGGATACCATGCTTAAGCGCTTGATTATCTCATGCACGAAAAGCAAACTATATGGCCAATGAGCCGATTCCCCAGGAATCCCGCTGGATGCATTCACGTCTAGGATTCGCGATATCAAGAGGCCAGGTTTCTAAAACTTAAGGTCGGCGGGTTTTTCTCTCGCTAAGCTTGATAAAAATCCGCCTAGAGAAAAGAACAAGCGACTTTCCTGGCTCAGCTTTTGAAGCTGAGCCATTTTCGCTATCGACTCCGTGAATGAAAAAAGATTTCACAAAGCCAAGAAGCGAGGCGAATGTCGTAAGATGCACATCATGTTTGACTCGACGCTTTGTAAAACACACGTAAGAAGAAGAAGACACAACGTCAGTCAGCGAATGGATGCCGCAGGACGGAAACATTGAAGAGCGGCCGAGAGATGATAAAAAGCCACAACCGCGATTGGCTTGTAAAAGAAACGAAAAAAGAAAAACAGCGAGGCACGACATGGCGTAAAGAAAAGAAAAACGAGGGAACAGGCTGACACAGTGGTGTCTGATGCGTGTTTCGGTTTGGCGTTTCTAGGCTCGCGTCCATCCGAGAGCAGCTCAGAGGAATGAGAAAATGGCGTCGCAATGGGTCTTGGCCAAGCGAAGATCGGTCTGCCGAATGGCGCCCGGAGAGGCACCATCGCTTCGCCCGACCGACTTTCTTGGGGGATTGCCTTGTACTGTTCTGTTGTTTCTTTTTCCTTCTGTCGGCGAGATCTGAGCTGTCCTGTACGCACGAGATTGCTAATGCTGCTTTTTCTTTTTTTTTTAGCACCGCTTCTTACTCACCGATGAATGCGTTGCGGATACTTCTAACGTAATTTTACCCATCTGTTCAGCTTTTATTGAAGAAACAGTTCTTAGCTTTGTCCGAAGGAAATTTAACTCAAGTGAAACGAGGTTTGATCGCGTTTCGAGTTTACTCATTTTCTTCCTGTCGATAAATATAGGGCTGCCCTAGTTGTCCAGTGGGAACTTTCAGTGACAAAGAAACGTATTTACTGATGCACTATTCATTGTACAGTGTATTGTGTACAGCACATGTATCTACCGCCGGATTTATTTGATTACCACGCGATCTCAACTAATACCCACGCCCCAATTGTTTTGTGAACTTCTTTTAGAAACACACAATCCCCCCCATCTCCGCATAAAACCCGCACTCCATTTTGTGTTCACTGAAAATCACGAATTCTGTGTGGATCCAGTTTTTTTTTATTTGATCGTTCGTTTTTCCTGTTCTTTATTGTCTACAGGAAATAATGGCAGCTTCTTCTGTTGGTTTCAAATTCTCTCCTTCATATATTTTAGGTTTCTTCTCCATCTGATCTTATCAAAGATACAATGTTAGCTGTTGAAAAGTAATATTCCTAAAATTGTTATTGCTTGAAGCCTTGAACCATTGTTTCCCATGGTCAAGGAGACTTGGTACCATGCATTTTCGCCTAATTATTTCCCTCGAAGAACTACCTGTACTTGCGTATGTTTTGGGGATTTTTCTTCTGAAGAATTTAATCTCAGGTACTTAGCGGAACCCTATCCCCCTCCCCCCACAATTTCTGGTTAAAAGTTGCGCGTGGTACGGGTAAATATGGTGTACGTATTTTTTCTTCACGCTCATTTTTCATGATTATTTTTTAATTGAGCAACTAATTCGGTTTTACTAAAATGGGAAGAATTTGCGTAGACTTTTCATGTTATGCTAAGATCGGATTTTGTTGTTGCATTTTTCCTTCTGCTGAACAAACTTCCTTCCTCCTCAACATGTTCACCGAGAAATGTGCAGAAGTTTTCAGTTAACTCTCATGTTCTATAATTTTAAGAGTTATGCAAAAAGGGGAATGAAAGTCTCCCATTTAAAAGTCTTATTCTTCACTCGGTGGGACTTGATCCCGGAAAAGTCGACTAAATGACAGTAATGCTCGTTGTACATTGACAATTTCTACCATAATTTAAGGCAATCCTAATCCGCGGTATACTCGAAATGCGATCAGCTCCCGTTTTGTTTCTCAAGTTCTTCACACTTCGTTTCTTCCTATAACGATGCTTTGACCAAAGAAGTACATGCATTCCCTGAGAAGAAAACGAATTTCGTTATGAAGAGTCGAACTCCTCATCCTCGTAACGTGCAATACTTTTCCGTTAACGGATAATGACCGTAGAAAAGGTTCTGCCCTAGTTCTTGATTTGTCGATCCGCAATTCATTCGATCCGTGTGGTATCCGATCAAAAACTGTTCTGCACGCTGATCCGTGTTGAGTTTGTCGTTTGCCGTGCTTACTTGAGGTTCGCGTGGGATTGCTTTCGGGTGTGTTGCAGACGACGGACGCCAGGACAACAGCGGCTACGGTCAAGCCCAACAGCGAAGGACACTCCTCAATAATCCGCAGGGCAACGGCGGGGATGCCGGATACAATGCAGGTGGTGGAGGCGGTGCCGTTGGCGGCGGCGGCCCAGGATACGGCGGCGGCGGCGGCTACAATAATGGAGGGGGTTTCGGCGGAGGTAAAAAGCCCTTTGGACCAGGGGATGGGATGGGAGAACAGCAAGGGTATCGTGGAGGGCCGGGTCAGGGCCCGCAAGGAGGAGGAGGAGGGTTCCCTGGAGGAGCCGGGTATGGAATGCCTGAACAAGATTATCAGGGTAGGCCTGCGCAGAATTTCGGACCTGGGCCAAACCAGGGTTTCGGTGGGCCCGGGTTCGGCGGTGGTCCGGGTGGTCCAGGTTACAATGCTGGCCCGCCTGGAGGTAACTACGGCGGTGGCATGGGTATGAATCAGGGCGGCGAATACGAGTGAGTATCTTCGGTTATTGTCGCAATTTTTGAAATGAACTACTGTACTATGAATAACTTTGCCTGACGTTCCATCATATCTGTTATTGGAAATTCGATATTTCGCGTGATTTAGATCGCTTTTTCAGACGGAGTACGTTGGTACGTTAGCTAGTGTATTGTTTTTTTTTTCCTCCCCCCCGATTACATGAGAACAGGTCCCAAAAAACGAATTCGTTCTAAGCTTTAATTGGTTATTACGCGATTTCACTATGTGTGTTCTGCAGGGTGATCCACGCCCTAAACGCTAAAAGAGTAACGAGCGAAATATTTCGGGGAGTTATGAATCTACAATCGTGCCATTCCTTTCTCGAAAAGGTTGAAAATCAACCAATTTTTCGGCACCTGGGGATGGCCCTTCCCTGGCAAATACCGATGTGATTCCGTAACTGCTAAGATAGAGGACAATAGTGCCGAAAATCGTTTACCTGAGAATTCCATGAATTTGTCCTTTGTCCATCTCATGTAGGCAAACAACAATCTTCCGTTTCCGAAGTGCGAATGATTCCACCTCCAAATTTTCCTGATTATATTGTCATAACTCTCCAGACAAATGTTTTTGCGGTTTAACAGCGTGTGAAACTCCTGTGTATCACTTAGGGTTGTTCAAGTTAATTCAACAGATCGGATTCACTCATGCAAATCATATTCGTCCGCACGTATTTCGCTTTATTTGTTTAGAAAAAAACGATACTGCATTTGTGATCTTGACTACGGCAAAGCTGATGGTGTGGTCTGTATTGGGAGCATCTGAAGAATTGACGGGATTTTCTTTTTAAACAGCATTTTCGGCATACGTTTTTTTTTTTATGCGAGAAAATACCATCTTGACAATTCTTCTGAGTTTAGAAGTGGGGTATGGCCTTTTTTCCGAGAAAGCGGCGATGTTATCGTTCATGATTCTTATTTCAACTCATCGATTCTTCTAGTATGCAAGGATGGGGTCCAATGGGTCCTGGGATGGGTCCCCAACACGGCGCTGTCCTAATGGTTTACGGCTTGAATCAAGAAAAATTCAACGCCGATAAGGTCTTCAACCTGTTCTGCCTTTACGGTAACGTGAGAAAGGTAAATTCTGCGTTTCTTCACATTCAGAATATGGAGGGATTTGTATCCATTTCGCTGATTTTGCATAACGTACGATATTTTCTTTTTAGGTGAAATTCTTGAAGACAAAGGACAGCACAGCCATGGTTGAAATGGGAGACGCTGAAGCTGCTGCTAAATGTATTGAAGTACTTCACAACGTCACTGTCCTGGGATCGCAGTTGCAGCTACAGCCGTCGAAACAAGAATTTCTCACCGAAACTGGACGTCCATTCGACCTCAATGATGGCTCCAAATCCTTCGTGAATTTTGAAAATTCAAGGAATAATCGATTCACGAGTCCAGAACAAGCTTCGAAGAACAGACTCGTGGCTCCCACGAAGGTAATGCGATATTTCAAAGGGTTGCCGAATATAGATGGGCATTTTTAGCGAATAATCCGTGATTTATTCCTTTGTGTGGGTTAGGTTAAAGAAGGGTTACTCGATTTTTGCATGGATTGCTTGAAGTCCTAACGAATTTATGTCGTTATAAGTGCGGATTACAATTAAGTACTGCATCTTCGTCGATGACAATTTTTTTAGTTTGTGAAGGAACGCGTAGCTCTTTAGATTTTGCTGATGTGCTTTTTTTCGAGAATCGCTGGAAATCGAATCACTCCGTCAACTGAAGGAATCATTTTTCACGAGTTGTTGTCGATTTTTTTCTAGTGATTATTCCCTCGACGTCGTAATTTATTTCTCAGGGTTATTTTCAATTTTAATGCGATATTCTGATAACTTTTTTTTTTTAGACCTTGCACTTCTACAACTCGCCGCCGCACATGTCCGATGATGAAGTGAAGAAAATTTTTTCGGATGCCGGAGCACCGGAACCAACGGAGGTCATCATGTTGGAGACGAGAGGTAAAGGTTAGAAAATATTGAGAGAAACAATTGATTTATGCGTTTTAAGTTCCTTCAGCTGCTGAAAGGAGCTCCGCCGGCAAGGTAGTTTTTGCATCTGCTGAGGACGCCGTTGACGCATTGACGCTTGCGAATCACACAGCTCTTCCAAGTCCGAGTAAGTCTTTTTTTCTGTATCAAAGTTTCTTCGGCTGGATTTTGAAAATTGCCGCAATAATGAAACAAACGCTGTGCAAGTAATTGTGCTTGACTCGCTTTCGTCGAAGTTTTTTTTCTTGCTCTTGACTGATCGGAAAAGATTTGCAACCCTTGTGAGCTATCGAAAAAATAAGGACGTGTTTTTATTATGATCGTAGCTTCAAGACGAACTCGCATCTGAGGATTTTCGTTGAATGTGAAAAATTTTATCTCACTTGGTTCATCCGGCGCAATGATTCCTTATGCTTCGCAGTGTAGGGTAACAAGCTTTTTTTTGTGTGAAAGAGAAGGAAGAATTGCTGGACATTGTATATGGCCTTAAATTTCTTCTTAAATCAGTTGTCAGGATAGTGGAATTGGAGGCAAGTGTTTTCTATTGGTTGGTATTTCACTTAATTTCAAAATGCATCAAGTTGAAATTGTATTGCTTTCCTCTTTCCTCTGCCGGTAAAATGATGACTAAATTGCTTCCAGAAAATTCGAGTTATGGAGGTTTGAGGAAGAAGGCCTTCGGGTTACGCAGGCTTTTAATGATTTTTTTCTATGGGAATGTCAGACACCAATTCAATGCTTAGAATTGAAAATAATCCTGCCTAGGGAGGTTCGAGATATCGAGGTTCAATTGTAATTAAAAGCATTTTATGCCCGACTTCGTGAACTACGACTAGGATTTCCATTCTATCTCTGTGGATTTTAATGATTTACTGTCGTCTTGGTTTTTTGCAGACGGGAAATCTGTGTACATCTTCAAGGTGTGCTTCACTGGGCAAGGAGGCATGCGCGGACCCGGGGGTCCCGGTGGTCCCATGGGCGGTGGACCTGGCGGACCCCCACGTGGCGGTGGACAAGGTTTCCGCGGAGGACGAGGCGGACGTGGAGGCCCCGGAGGCGGGTTCAACCGTGGCGGCGGTGGTGGGCCCGGAGGTCCCTTCAAGCGCGAAAGAATGTAACTTGGGAGAAAAAATTGTCGAGCCTGAAGCTTCTGGACCTTTTTTCGGAATTACTCGCATGCCCGTGCGTTTCGGCGAATGTGAAAGTACTTCGTTTTTTTTTTTTTGTCTTCGAGATCTGTCTACGAATGTGTATGTGACGACAGCTTAAATCGCCTCTATTAATCCCTGGGTGACCCATTTCTTGGCGATGTGTCGGATGATAAGGAGCAATTCTTTTTTTTTTTTTTTCGGTCAGAAGTTGTGGAAAATTCTGGGTACGAAACAAAGAACGTCTGATTGAGTTCCTACCCCTCGTAATTTATTCTCCTCGTGGAATTATTGCTGCTGGATGATGATTAATGCCCTCTTCCAGATGGTCGTTGAAAAGATTCGCTGTGATTACGACCTTACGTGCGACGACGCAAACCGGAGAATTAGTTTCGATGTTCCTTCTCCGAAAAATGTCCGGGAACCGTGCGCCGAATATTCTGCGCGTATTTTGCGCAAGTACGATTTCCCGATATTTTTGCAAGATGGTAAGTAGAGAGCGGCGGGGGTTTTGTGATCGTCATTTGAAATTTTTCTGGCTGATGCCATTCTTAGCAATGGAAGAAAACGTGCGAAGATTCGTTGAGGACACGGAGAAAGCGACGTGTGAAGATTTCTTTTCCGGGTTCAACGTTGATGCGTTGCTAAGCCAGTCGTCTGATATAGCGAAGAATTGGGCTTCGTGGTTCAATGAAGTAAGCTCAATCATTTCGAATCGCGTCGTTCTTTTAGTTGATCAGAATTTCATATTGAACTAAACCCATTTTAAAACGCTCGTGTGTTCTCGAATTACTTCAATTTTGTATTTCGTTTTTTAAACGTGCTTTCGGAGAGGACAGAAATAAGCCATCCTGGGATTCACCAGCATCATGATAAGACCCGATGACGAAAACGCGATGTTATTACCCATCTCTTAATGTGGAGGCCTTTTCGAAGAAGTCCATGAGATGCAGTAGAATCTCGCTATAATGAATAATCGCTTACAGAGAAGTCGTTTTTCAGGTCCCTGACGAATAGCCGCATTGTTAAGTGCGTTACTTGTAACGAATTTTTAGTTGTAACGAAGTTAACTTAATGGTCTCAGCGGCTTTGTTGTAAGAAAATTTTATTGTCACGTAACACAAACTTTGAAATGTAGGGGTATGAAATCTGGTGGTCAACTGATCAGATGTTCTACCATTTTTCTAGAAATTCGTTCGAACATTTAGAAAACGGGAGTTGAGGCTGAATCAGGGACCTCTAAAAAAATAAACATCATCAGGAAAAAATTTGAGAAATTCACGTGAGGTGTTGCAAGGGTCTCATTTGTCGTCCATGAAATTCTAAAATCCAACTGCACATTTCGGATGGGGTTTCTCGTGTGTCATACTCTTCATCACAACTCATATTCTTCAATTCATTAAACATTACGCCTCCCAATTTCTGAAAGCCAAATACCAGCTGACATAACACTGTATTGAAGGATTTGTCTTCGAAGAGTTGATCTAAATTATTGCAAGTATTTGTAACTAAGAACATTCAGAAAGCTTTCGAAAACTGTTTTTACGTGTTCTTTCCTGTAAGCAATGTTTCTGGTGCCTTAAACAGATTAAAAACTAGCCCTTCTATTATTTTCTTGGGCGGAAATGATGTTTTGTCTTTTTTTTTACCTGAACTTTTGACGTGTCATTACGCAGCATTGCTTAGAATCGCTGTTCATAAGAATTGATCAAATTCTCTGCTAGTATGATTTTTTTCGGTAAATGTGTGTTTTTTCTGCATAGAGGCCGCATTTTCACTGAAATTTTCCTAATTTTATGCTCGTGAAACACTGCGATTTGGTCTTAATTAACGCCTTAAATCGCAGGAAACGAAGAGCAAGAAGACGCGGTGTTCCCTTACCGACGAAGAAATATTTTCTGAAGCCTATCACAACCTTCTGCATTCGGCTCGTTCGGGTTCCGGGGGTTTGGTTCCAATCCTTCAGAAAGAACGAACCACCGCGACAGACCTGGATTCTCTCGTCAAAGACCGCGACAGGGACCTCAGCGAAACCAAAGAAAGACACACGGAAGAAATGGAAACCCTCATGTACCAACTCGAGCTGGGCTCTGTAACCGTGCCGGATGTCAATTCCGCAGCCGAAAAGCATCACCACGAGTGCGAGTCGGCGGAAAAGGCGTGGAATACGCAAATTGCTAGTCTGCATCAAACCCGACGCGACGAGTTCCGGTCTTGGATAATGTCCATGCATTTGGATTCTTACTTATCTGCGGATTCTCAGCCGTCTCCCGGGCTGGACGAAGAAGAGTTTGAGAGATGGAGAGGAACTGAGGGTAGGAAAGGAGGTGCTGGGAAGAAGAAGCAACGGTTTTGGGAGAGTTCTGAGCCGAGTAGCGGAAGAACGAGTGTCATCACTTCCCCGAGTTCGTCGTCGTTGGTGGATTTGACTTTGGAAGAGAGTTTTACGATACAGCTCGGGGCGCAGATGAAACATACGCATAATTTGCGACTCCTTGCTGCTGGGCCTTTCTCCTTGTGTCGGCAGCATCGCATTTTCTCTGTGAGTTGTTTGGTCAGACCTGCGATTAAATCGAATTTTGGTTGTTTTTTGAATCTTTAAAAGCCGATAGTTTTACCGTTCAGTATTTCAAAATAGAAGTCGAATCATTATTTTTGAAATCCGAGACACGTACAAAATTTGTACATACAGGGAGTGAACCTTTTTTGTACAATCCTGCTAACAAAGTAGGGCCCCTATATGTGGGCGCACAATAATTGGTTCTTGGACCTTGTTCCTAACCCGGATTTTCCGCATATCGAATCAAGTTCTCCCTTGGACTTCAAGGGGAACATACTAATTTCTGTTTCTCAGAAATTTTGAAAAAGTCCCCCAAAATTTTGAATACAGTACCACTTCTTCTTAACTTCAAAATTCAGAAGATAACCGTGTTGAAGAAAACCAGACATAATCGGATTTTTGGTGTGAAAGGAGCCCAAAAAGCAAAGAATAAGCGAAAGTTTTGCTATACTGTGCACGGACCATAGAAAAAAAACTCTAAGAAGAGAAGCACAAAATGTGCCCATGTTTGGATTATGAATCATAGTACTGTAAATTTAAAACTGCATTTATTTTGGATTTTTGTGAGTACAGTATCTCAATTAGTTCAAGAGGTATCACAACTTTGAAAAATGAAATGTTCCCATTTTTTTAGAAATTCTGGCTAAGTGTCTGTATCTCGAGACATTGTCTGGATGCTGGGAAGATGCTTTTTTTTTTACGTGTCCCTAAATCGAGTTGTCCATATGTTGGGGCCCCGCTGTACTGTAGTTTTGATCTATGGGTTGATCCCTGCACTTGAAGTTGTTTATCTTGCATAACTCATGTCAGATTTTGTGGATGACATGAATTGTGGAGTGATCTCTTTTTTCCGCAGGAGAAACCGAGCTATCCGGATCCGATAAGGATGCACACAGCCATGTCATTATATTCAGAGAAACTCCACGGTGTTGTGATATTTGTCGACAATAGGATTTCATCCTTCTCAGGACGCAAGCGAGGTTAGAAAAAATCTCTCGAATTTATGAATTATGTGAAGTAATATTCTTTTTCAATTCTTGAATATCGTGAAGTTTGGAATTTAAATAGTCGGTCATTTTTCCTTTCACTGGTTCGGAAAAAATCGGATTTCATGGGTTAAAATGTGTGTTTTTATATTTGCTGTGCTATCGTTTATGTAATTCACCTTCAAGCCTGCATGTCTGTGCACGTTTACTGTTTTTTAGAATTCGCGAGTATCTGCGAAATCGGACCAGAATTTCATTTTGCACCGCTGGAAGAACAACTGGAAAACATGCGAACAAAGATTTTGCCTGAAGCCATGGATTGGCGCAAAGAACACAACACTGCAGAATCCTCTTTGCCGACGAACGGCATGACACAAGGAGATTTCTACGTAACTACCCATTCAAACTTGGAACAGGTTCATGTGGTGTTCCATCTAGTTGCTGACAGCGAAGTGGTGCTTTCTGCTGATGCTGTTAGTTCGAGGCATCCTGTTATATTGGGATTGAGGAATGTTTTGAAGGCGTGCTCGCTTTCCGACATCACTACGTTGTCGATCCCATTGTTTTTGACGCATGAAATGGCGGAGGTTAGTTACACCGTATTTCTTGAGTTCACCACATTTATTTATCCGAAAGCGTCTTTCGAAAATGCTAACTGCTGCCCATAATGTGCTGTACTTGCGATACTGTAATCGTCAATAGGCCGCACCGACTTGAAGAATGCGTCCTGTAGTCGAGATGATGCATCGGGATTGCACCGAATCCGATTTAAAAGTAGGATTGAATAATGTCTTGAAATTTATACTATGGAAAAAAAAAAGAATACAGTAGTTCTGTCCGACTGACCGCTGTTTCAAAGCGAAATAATCTTTTTTGAGCTGAGAGCATGAAAAGAAGGTCACACAAAACGAATTCGAGTCTTCATATTTTGCGCTATTCGCATTTTTTTCTTCAAAATTTCAAATTTCTTTGCGGCCTTTTAAAGTTTTTACTCTTGAGATATTTATCCAATTTAGAAAGCGGCCTGTATTCATTGGAGTGCAATAGTCCAGTACCCCGTGAAGTGTTCACAACTCTGTACAGTAATTGAAACAAATAGCCAATGGATGATACAGGTGGTTTTTCTCCAAAGATTTTTTTCTCTGTAGTAATAGTTTGAGTTCCAAGAATGTTCATCCCGGGAATACCTTCTATCAATTCTTGAGCGGTTTTTGATCACACTTCGTATTTTTCGCATTGAAAACTTGATCATTTTTCGCATTGAAAACTTGATCATTTTTCGCATTGAAAACTTGATCATACATTTTTAAAACTTCTTCAAGGGGCACAAGGTAAACAGACACGTAATTTTTTACTAATTCCAATTGTTGTTTCCGTAGGAAATGACGATTTCGTGGTGCGTGAAGAGAGCTGAACTCGTTTTCAAATGTGTCAAAGGGTTCATGATGGAAATGGCCTCTTGGGGTGGCTCGTTATTGACCACGTTGCAGTTCGTAGTCCCTGAAGTAAATTTTTTTTTTTACTCTTGCTGATTTCTTCCTCGTTTGCGAAGTTTTGTGCTTGAACTTTTTTCCTTTGCTTTTTGAGAGCCTTATTTTTGTGAATCTTGTACAATTTCTTAAATCCTAATTTCTTGATAAAATTTCATCGATTATTTTTTTTCCAATACTGTATACATTCCGAACATTTCCAATGTCTAATGAGATGAAATTATAAAACCCATCATTAGTTTCTATATTCCAATTATGTACAGTATTGAGACGCACTAATCTGCTTTCATTTGAGTTTTCAGAATCATAACAGTTTTTTATATTATTGCGCTATATTTTGGTTGAAAGATAAATGAGCATTTATAATTTACGTCTAACGTTTCTATTTTCGATTAATATGTGTTACTTTTCATTATTCGTTGGGAACGTTATATTTCTCGAAGATTTTCCTGATACTCTGCGAGTTATTCGTATGTGACTTATTGCTTGTTTCGGTGTTTCAGGATGTTTCAGAGAACCTCTTCAACCAACTCACGGCGTTGCTGCCAAGTGTATTCCGAGTCTCAAATCCGCTTGTCATGAAGACCACTGGAAACAAATGAAAGTCGGACAGCCAGCTGGTTGCTGTCCTTGGTGATTTATTTCAAGTGCAAATAATTTATGCTAGCAACGCTATTTTATTTAGGTTTTTCTAACCTGTATGCTTTATTGAGAAATATGACAGATCAGTGCGTATTGTTTTGCAAAAAATCCGTCTTCGATCTGATTTTTCAACATTACTCTTTTTCAATCTGCAGAATGTAATCGGAATATTGCGGTGTCGTAATGTCGTTGTTTGCTGGCGTTCCGTTGCATCGAAGTGATGTGCATATTAGTGATTCGTATGCCAATTTCCTGGAGGTGAGCTCGTGAGCACATTTTAGGGAATCAGCCATTTTTGAAAATGGTATTTATTGCAGGACCTGTGGCAGTGTGAGTCTGCTGAAGTCGAGTCGGTTCTATCGGAGGAAGAAATAGGCACTTGGGATGACCCACGATGTGAAACGTTTTTATCGTGTGAAACGTCCAACTCCGCGGTTTCTTTGGTATGTGCACCGGTTTTCCAAGACGAAAATAAGACGCCGTCAGTTCTGAAACTCTTCTAACTTTTTCAATTTACTAGAACAAATTTTATTTTGCAAACGAACTAAAAATGCAGAACCTACTCTTCCACGAAATGATGGAAGCATCGTTCGGGGTAAATCCTGAAAGGACACCCGTTTTAAAGTGAAATGTATTTGTAAACTCTCAATAAACAACTGCGATTGAAGAAGGATCACTTCAGTGAAAATTTTGGGCAAGTGCTTCACTGACTGCATGTCACTGGGAAAAAAAAATATTTCGATGAAAAATTGGCTATAATTTTTCTTTTGATTTTAACATTTTCTCACGCATAGTTCAGATCATGATTTTAACTCATCGTCGGAGATGAAAAATATTTAGTGAGTTGATAAAAAACAGTGTTAATTGTTTGATTGGTGTCCGATGTTTCTAAGCTCCCCTTATCGAATATTTTGCATGCGAATGTAAGGCGTCGTTTATTCTTGAATGCTGTACTTTCTATGCTGCGTATTTAAAAATTATGAAACGCCTTTCAAATTTTTGCAACTCTGATATTCCGTTGAATTCTTTCATGTTTCTGAAGTAAAACGAGTGTAGAGTACTGTACACAATTTTCAATTTTTATCTGGTCTTTTTCGGACAGATTCCGGGGATCGGGGAACTTCAGTGGCTCTTCAGGAACGATGTCTCCCAGCCTTCTTTATCCGAAGCCTTAGCATCAGAAAGTTCAAACTTGTTCCCTTTCAATGACGTTGACCTGGAAGTTAATTTGGAATGTTCCGAGAACCCTGAAGACAATGTATCAATCATGTGTCATGATGCAGAAAATTTGGACGAATTGATTCCCGCTTGGCACAGTGCATGTGTGCGGCTCGGTCGATTGCCTCGACAGGATTTCTCCTTGAAATTGACCAAAAGTCTACTGATGAAATTGATCTCTGAAGGAGCTGTTGGCAACGTCACGAGTCCGTTTGCCATCGACCTGGTCACTGGAAAGTGAGTGATAAATTCATTGTATCTTTTTTACTACTTCTATTGATTGATTACTCCTTGAAAGAAACGTTGTGCGGACTAATTTGTAAATCTTCACGTCATTTTCAATTGTGTAATATTATTTGTGTTGGTAAAATAAGCAATACTGTATTACAGTAAGATCTCGTTACAACGAACTCAGGAGGCCTGATGAAAATTTTGTGTTATACAGTAGTATCGAAGTTCATTTTATTAAAAGCACTTATGGGAGACATTTTATGTGAAATTGGTAATAAACATTGTAAAGTGCTTCTGCTAAATATAGATTGATGATTTGTCACTATTTCTCTCTCTCTCTGGTGAAATTAAAAGGAAAATTTTCAAATAAACTCCCCTTATTTCGAAAATGCCTTACTTCAAATTCCTATTAATGAGCTGAACTTTTTCAAAAGTAAATGATGAAAAAAAATAGAGTATAAGAAGTATAGTACCGCCTTGCAAAGCCATGTATTCGAGCACTTCCATTTGTCCTTTGAATAAGCGTTACATTCTTCATGACATACTTGAATATTCATGAAAAAAAGAGCCCTCGGAAAATTCTTAAATGAGCCTGATTAAATTCTAAAAAATAACATCATGCTGCGTGTTTTTCGCTTCACCGTACTAAATTTCCTTTTCAAAAAGCTCCGATTTGTAATGAAATTTTAATGATGCACTAGTTGAATCTTTCCCATTTTCTTCACGCGGTGAAATAATCCGTATGGCTCATTCATAGAAACAGGGGAAAAATTCGTTGTACAAAAACCGAAAAACAAAAACGAGATCATAATAACATTGTCTTTACGCAGAAACTGCTGGAATCAAGAAAAAATTCGTTGTCAGCTTGTAACGGAATTTTACTAGATACTGTGCATCGGTACTTCATTTTTGTGTTTTTTTTTCTTCATAAAAATCGGACAGAAAAGTTACGCTCTCGTATTAGAAATTAAGTTTTCTAAATTTTTCGAAGTGGTAGAAACCTTGGTCTAGAAATTCCATAGTAACTTCCATGGTAAATCAAAAGTCCTTGACATGTCCAGTGCGTGAATGATGAGATTTCATTGGGTTTCTTATCGTTCATCATATTTCCGAGGCCTTTGTAATAGTATTTTACTGTATTTCCAGGATTTCAACGAGAGGGCTTTTGGGCGGAACCGTGCTGAGTCCCGAAGCCGTCACGAACGCGTTGGCGTCAATTTTCGAACTGGGTAATGCAGTCAATCAATTAGCATCACTAGGAAGAAAACTTCACAAACGAAACGTCGGATCTCATCATTCTTGGAACCGAGTATTGGCGAATGTGGGATTTTTTGTTCTCAAATACGTGTGCGCGTACCGCGAACTGTCGTGCATTGATTTGCCACACGAAATCAATGGGCACATTTTGGAGGACAATTCTAGAGGACTCGTCGAGTGGAAAATTTCAGCGACGTTGGAGAAGATTGAGTGCTTCGGGCGAAGTTCATCTCTACTCTCCAGTATTATCCTGGATCTGATGAGTCGGATCAAGAAGCTGAAGATTACTACCTCTCTGGAAGTGATACAATTCTTGTGCAATGCTGTCGATAGATCATATGTTTCGTCTGAGCGATGGGTTGCTGTCGGTGTCGCGAAATTCGCCATCGACGCATACATGAGGTAACTTGGTGGTGTACCGTATTCATCTCGGAAATTTATTTGAGTTACGAGTATAGAAGGCATGAAATTATCTCATATTGTCATGCTATTTTTTTTTTACCATTTGATAAAATGACAATTTACAGTAGTCCACATCTTCCCACTTCAAGCTATCTTTGCTTAATTTCATTTTTGTAATATGATAGCATTGTAATGATGTGATGCGTTTAGTGTGAAAGATGTACAGTACTGTATTGTATTCATCTTAAATTATTTCAGTAACGACATATAGAAGGTATAGAATGATTCCATATTACCATGCTATTTTTTACTAATCAATAAAATGCCTATTCACAGAAGTCTTCGGATTCCCACTTAATGTGTAGAGTGAGAAGACAGTAATGAACTATGTCGAGAGAAGCTTGTGCTCTTGTTAAACCGATTGTAATGCGTTGAACCTCGATAACTCGAACATCCCCAAGTCAAAAACCTCTCTAACTCGAATTTTTTTTTTCGACCCAGCATCATCAACCCAAGTTTCCATAACTGGAAACCTAGAAGTCGATAGTTGGTCCCTTTAAATTCGACTTGGAAGAGGTCTAACTGGATTTATAGATTACTGTATTATCCAAGGAGTTGTTCATCTTGGTTCCTTCTATGTGGGAAAAAAGTGCGTCTTTCAATCGTGTAAATACTGTATAATAATCCGTAGAGGCTGACTTTTCCATTGCGGATCAACCTTTTGAACACCATGTAGAGATTTTAAAAACAATTTTAAATTTGCAGTTGCCTGAAGCGGGGGTTTGTTGAAGGAATTGACCTCGACGACCTTCCCGACAAATTCACGGAAGGATCAACATCATGCGAAATCATAAAGAAATTACGAGCCACGGTTTCTTTCAAAGATTCCGAGTT
Source organism: Notodromas monacha (assembly GCA_905338405.1). NCBI lineage: Eukaryota > Metazoa > Arthropoda > Ostracoda > Podocopida > Cyprididae > Notodromas > Notodromas monacha. Next base: position 27,077 of record CAJPEX010002978.1, read on the forward strand.
TCTGAATGCTGCCTTGAGACTGTGCGCAGAAACAGTCGGATTAATGAAACGTGCGAACACCGATGTGAGTTGTTTCGTGGGATGTAAAATACCGAAGCATGTAATCGAACATTTTCATCGTGGCAGTTTGAAACCATTCGGGAACTTCAAACCATGGACTTCGCGCCGTGTTACACTTTTCTGGACTTGAGTAGAAGAAAGCGTCAGTTGGCCGCGTTTGAAGATATGGCTTGCGCTGAAATTTTGTCGGTTAAAGATCAACTGGAGGAGGATCGGAGGAAGTTGGAAAGTCAATGGGCAGAGGTTATCGCCAGCATAGAGGATCGAAGTATTGCCGTGCTTCGTGAAATTCGTGGTTCGTGTGGTTTTCTTCTGCTTGACAGGATGAATGCATAGACATTGACGCGGATCACCAGAAATAATTCGGAAGCTTTGTATATACTGTACTGTACTTCAGAAAAGTGTTGTCTATGGATACGAATCCTGGCAAGTTGGGAATGTTTTTGCTTTCAAGAAGAACTAATTTCATAAAAATTTTGAATTTATACTGAAAGAACAGGTACAATAATTGTTTTTGTGTGGACAAAGTTGTCTTATTTCCCCGTCGTCCAATAAACGTAACGTGTTGTATTTCCATTAGATGTGACAAATACTGTATAGCGATTTGAAGGGAAAAGTAGACGACGAGTAACTTTCTGCCATAGATAAATTTGTGGAAATTGATGTGTATTCATTGCTGAGTAGGTTTTGCACAGTTTTATAGATTATAGTTGATCAAACGTTTCTGACCGTCGCTCACGTCAAAGGTCAGTGTAAAACTTCCCGTCGGTCGCAATGTAGCTGTCAGTCAGCACCAAAAAGATTTTAACTTACACTGCGGTTGGAAAATTTCAAATTAAGTGACTGGATATGGGGGAAATATGGTACCCAGAAAAGGTGACGGAAGATGCTCTTTTGATAGAATGTTCCGGTCGACTCATGTTGTTCTTGATCGCCACTAACCCTTGTAAAGCCTCTGGCATTTGCTTTTAAGTACAGTATTTCATTTATTCTTTCTCACTCAGAATTTCAACGCCAGGAAAGTGAGAAGATCTACGAAAGAAAACGAATCGTTTTCGAACAAGCACAAGCAGCTTTGGAGACGTATCAGGTGGAACTTCGTCGACGCAAGGAAGAGGAAGTTTTCCTGGAACTGAAGGCTGCGAAAGAACGTGCAGAGATGGATGCCAAAAGAGCTTCTCGCGAGGCTGCTTTAAAGGATGAAATCATCGCCAAGTATTCAGACAAAAATGACGAGATGGACGAAGAAACTCGTAAAATGAAGTGGCGAGAGAAACGACTGGGTGTGGGTGGAAAAAAAGTGTTGCAACCTGATCAAGCAGCGGAATTTTTCTCGGGGTCTTTGGAGACACTGCCGCAATGGGCTAGAAAAGGAATTGCAGATCCTGCTCCTGTCGTCGTGAAAGGTTCATTTTGTTTACGTCACTTTTTTTTTTGCGTTAAATGGAGCATTAGCGTCGGAAAGTATTTTTTTTTATTAATACCGCATTTATTTCCAAATTCTCCCTTGAATGTTAGAGAATTTTTGCAACAATTCTGCAGATCACATGCTCACTGGAAGCGGTCAGTCAAATTTTCTTGGTTTTCCTCCATTTTTGATGAGTAAACCCAGAATTTGTTGACCCTCTCCTCTCAGACTGTATTTAATAGTGTGTTCTTCAAAATTATGCGGAATGCGAATGACGTATTTCTTGCGTATTAAAAGAATTCTTTTCAATTATTTTAATTCATATTGAGTTGCGTGTGCTTCAAAATTATGGGGATTGCGAATGACGAATTTTCTTGCGTGTAAGACGCATTCGTTTTAATTGGCTAAAAAATTATCTTGGTTATTGATAATTGTTGGCCTCCGTATCTTTAATTGCGTCTTATATTCGCAAGGTAGTTCACGATTGCTTCTAACAGTTCATATTACTTTCAAAGAAATTTGAAGCAAGGTAGGTTTGAAATGAGAGAAGTGCATGTTACATTTTGAAATTTTCCGTGATTATTCAATGAAAACCGGGTTGAAAAGATAATTCTTCACATATATGTCGTGGGAGATACAGTACTTCAAAGCCTTTATCACCTGTTTCCCTTATCATTTTGATCCTAGATATTCCAAGAATCATAAATTTCATTCTAGAAAAATTTAAACTGTACCCTGGGAGTTCTTTATCATTGTAATTGATTTTTTTTTCGATTCTAATTTCTAAAGACCATCGTGGAACTTTTTTAGAAGAACTTTCCATGTTTTATGCCCTGTTGTTCTAAATTTGCAGAAAGGCCCCTCTGGGATAAAGTGGATGGACCAACCGAAGTTCCTCAAGTGAGATTGCCCAAGTGGGCAGCCGACCACGTGACCGTTGAGCCGTTTGACGTGGAGTCCTTTGAAAATCGTGCCGTCGAACGGGTGACAAACCGTGATAAAGTCATGGGAACGGATTTGGATGAGATCCTCCAGCATTCGGACGCTGCCGTTTTCGGGAAAGGGAGATCGTTGGAAGATGCCAAGATCTGCGAGCCGTCTGCTGCTGAAAATTTAGGAAACCAGTCCAAAGACGAGGCTCTCTGCAAGTTTCTTAGTTTGGATAGGACTGAGTCGAATTCTGGAAAGATTTTTGAAATGTTGGAAACCATGGAGCTACCGCGTGATGTTTCTTGGGACGATCCTTCTGTCACGGGCTCTGATCTGAGCATTTCGATAAAAGGTAAGATATGTGCTGTTGTTTCGGAATTTTGGGGATCAAATGGCTGTTATAAGAATGAACTCTCTCTACAATGAAATTCATGGGAGCAAAAGAAAAAAAGCATTGTAGAGAACCCCATACGGAACCGAAAGAAAATTCATTGTACAGAGAATCTACCTGTACACCATGAGGTTATTTTGTAAAACTGATGGACGAAACGGATCCGTGTGTTGCCTCGCATGTCTTGCGTTAAAAATTATTGAGACGCACTATCATGAATTTTCTCATTTTATGTCCTTCATTACTGAGGTATTTTATTTGAATGATCAGATCCCGAAACGGGTTCGGCGGAGGACGGCTACAAGCGGTATTACGAGCAAAAATTGGGAATTCCGGCTGTTGAAGATGCGTGTCTTTTCTCTTCGCTTATTTTCCAATCGATTGCGGTTGAAGCCAAACTGAGGTAATTTTCTCACACAGTACAGTACTGTATATGTAAAATCTTGTGTTGCATTTTTTCTTCAGCTACCTTATTCATATATGCTCTTCTGTGACGGAATCATTCGCTTTTCTTTGCTTGGTTTTTCTAGTTTTTCATTTGTTGGAAAGGTCTATTTGATTTTTACTTGCAGCATTAAAAAATAAGCAACAACTTATTCCGATTAAAGTTTATGGTCTTTAATTTTTCATATTAATGTTCAATTGTCTTTTGGTTTCACAGAATGGATTGAATTTTTCCCCATTAAAGTCTATGGGAAAATGAAATTTGGCTAAAAAAAATTTCAGCTGACAAACTTTTGTCTGGAACCAATTAAGTTTTCTAACTGAGGATCCACTGTACTGTACTTCTTGTATTCCAATGTCTGCAGTTTTTTTTATTATAATTTTTTTTTAAATTCAACAATCCACTATTTTTAGGCTCAAGTAAAAAGTGAATTCTGCAGATAGTGTACTCGTATACTTCACAGTAGATTTTTAAAATCTTTGATACTTTAGATTTCTTGTGCTCCCTGCATTGATCATAATTTTACATGCCTTTACTGTCATAATGCAAGTTGATCAACAGGAGCGAATTTAGTGGCAGTTATATTAACTGTTCTGTTTCCTGTGAAGGAATCTCGAATAAATGAGGCTTACATTTTCTCTCTAATTAATGCAATTGCGAGTTTTCTGCGGATCTTCAAAAGTTGATCATTTTAGGCTGACATTGGTGGATCGGGCTTTTGTGAGTTGGATCCTGAACAAATCTGGTGCTGGTGTTTTGAAGAAGCTGGAATCTGTTTGGACGTTGTTCTTCCTGCAAGATCCCTATGTATCAAGTCATCTTGCCCGAACGCTCAGGGATGAAGTGAGTTTAAAGCACCGTATTTCATTTCATACTGTGTTAGTCGAACGATTTGTATTATTTATTTATGAGACGTGATCTATGCAAGGGAAACATTTATTGGAATGTGTCTTCAAACTGTATTTTTCTAATTAAATCTTGGAAGATTTATGAAATTCAATAAATTTAAGATTTGAATGAGAAAACTTTCTTATGATATAAATCATTAACTGGCACACTTGAAATGTTTTTCTCGAAAAAAAAAAAAATTGGGAATCTAGATAACTGGAAATTTCTCTCGACATATTTCACATGTTGATCTGTTCTGGTTAGCTTTTGATTATTTTTTTTATTCCTGTCCAGTTGAAAATTTGTTTTAAATACCGAAGCAATTTTTCTGCTTTTTTGCGTCATCGGCGTTCGTTTTTGCTTGGAACTCTGGAGTAGAATTGGAAGAAATCCAGAATATGAAATTTACTGTGTCCTGTATTTTGCTCCTAGATTTCTTGCATGCGAAGTTTTGTCAAAAATCCAGTTACGCTTCGTGTTATTTTCTATTCTTCCCAAGAGTTTTCGAAGTTCTGTATTCCCCTTGTATTGGAAAAAAATCGTTGATTCCTTTTTTTCAGGAGTACTGCCAAAAATGGTATTCGAAAGGACGAAGTGTGTATGGAGTTCCAGAACCAGTTTTTTCCCACGTTCTTTGGCAAGAAGCGCTTGAATCATCAGTCGACTGTGATTCTTATACAGACTGTGCAAGCACTTTCAAATTTGCTATACAGCAGCCTCCATTGTATAAAGGTGGTAAGTTCTATGAATTGGCTTAACGGAAACCACCATTTTTTGCTTTTCTGGAATCCTCACTTAATTTTTTTGTACGATGTATTTTCTGCTTAGATTGTGAGCGGTTGCCGAATGCCGTGTTGAATTGCAGTCCCGCATGGCCTCTCGATCTTTTACTGACCCCCGAAAATCTGGAAAAGTACAATAGAGTATTCGTACTCTTGCTGCGACTGAAAATTATTTCAGAGAACCTTCTGGCAGTTTATGCAGCTTTGAAGCAGTTGACAGGTTCGGAATGCTCTGACGAGCTTAAATATATATATATTTTTTTAGTGGATTCGTGTATAAAGTTTAATTTATTTATTGCATTTCAACAGGAAGAAGTAGCCGAGATGCGAAAAACACCTGTGCGGTGGCAAGTAATCCGGAGTACAGATCTTTTCTGGTTCAGCGACTGGAAATGTCGCATTTTGTGTCAGCTTTAATGCAGTTCTTCGAAAGTCAGCAAATTCGAGCCTGTCTTCAGGAGTTCAAGGAAAATTTGATGAACGAGGTTCTATCTTGGAGACATTTTATTCACTTGCATTCTGAAATGGTGGATCGGGTACACTACAGGTAATATTGACATTTTCGGAGGCATTTTTTAAATGCCACTTTATTTTTGCTTTCCGATTATTGCGAAAAGCAGGCGGTTCTCTTCACTTCAGCGTATGACCTTTTTTTTTTAACGGCGGCCAGGAGGTGTATCCCGAATACCTAACTTTTTCAGAACCGACCTGACAATTGAATCTGGCGTGATCTGAACGAATTCAAATTAATCTAACCTAATGTAGGTATAATCTTTGAACAACGAAGTTCGAGGGACCAAAAATAAATTCGTTGTTGAGAACCTAATGGGGCCACACCAAAAAATCGTAATACTGTACAGACAAAATTTTTGTAGACAGTCTTTCCGTTGTCAAATAGAACTTGTACACTATCCAGGTGATCCCCACAGACGACAAAGGATATTTGCTAAGTCTGCGTCATGCCTTTGAAGTTGGGAGACCGGCTCTTTCGTCTAGAGATGAGATATGGAATAATGATATTTTGACGTTTTTAATGTAGTGATCATCAAGAAAAGTTTCGAGATAAGGTTTGAGCCGGGACATTTTTAAAACATGCCCGATGAAATTTCAGATGCCTGTTGGGTAACGACAAACGTTCAGGTTACCTGCTGAGCTTGTTGCATCGAGTTTTGGATTACATCTGCTCGTTT
>CAJPEX010002979.1:0-33166 GCA_905338405.1 Notodromas monacha
CCTTAGAATAATTGCATTGAAAACCTCCCTAACTGTTGTGCCTAGAATGAGAGGCTACACACAATTGGAAGCTAACAGTCAAATAACTCCAAATTTTAGAGTTGGGTGCCCCAGCTAGGTCACTGAGTAAGCACCTGAGTTGAATGGCTGGTTGTGGAAGTGGTCAGGTCAAATATTTGTTCAGACCAGAGGACCAGGGACATCAGTTATAAGATGGTATGGGCAAGACCCACACAAAGTTGCTGCTCAATTTTTGAGGAACTGACTGGTGTGGAAAAATAAAGCAAACTCCAGAGAATTTGCTATTCACAAATTTATTCACAAGACAATGGTGAATTTACAGTTTCCCACAAAGAGCAAGCTTAAGAGATTATTTCAATCAAGCGCGTGTGCAGTGTGTGTGTGTGGGGATGAACTCAAAACCACCCTTCCCAAACAGAAATCAGAAATGACTGGTTCTAAACCAGGGGGAAATCCTGAGGTGGAAAATTTCCACCAAGGACAGGAAGCCAGATCCCCTCAACAGCCTTCAAAACAAGGGTGAAACAAGCTAAAGTGTCAGCAGCTGCCTGCGACCCCTCCCTTCTCAATTTCCTTCAACAAGGGGAAGTCAAGACTAAAATGGCTGACTCAAAGGTGCCAGCCTTGCCAACTTGGCATCACTGTCTCTAACAAAAAAAAACAGAAATGCCTTGCATTGGGAAATTCCCAATTCACCAAAATCAAACCAAAATTGACAAATAAATACACAAAGAAACCACTTATACTGGCTTATACTGGCTTCACTCAATCCCTTAACAGCACAAATCTAGTGCCAGACAGATAGTTTCCACCATGTTTTTCTTGAAATCATGGCAAAAACAGGGGAAAAGATGTTGCAATTTTGGTCAAAGTTGAATGTTGCAATGTAGATCTATGTCACAACGGGTTGGGGGTAATTTGCTGCAACTGTGCCCATTCTGATGTAGATCTATGTTGCGCTGTGCAGGAGGCAGCCTCCGTTGCAGCCTCCCCTCACAGCCTCCCGTTGCAGCCTCCCATTGCAGCTTCAACACCTAACTTGAAGCCTTTTTCTCTAAACCTCTGTAAATCAAATTTTCAGAGCCCTTCTGGTTATTTTTTCCTTGAAATATGAAAGATACAATCCATAAAGTGAATAATTTGATGCCTCTTGAAAGGAGTGGAAGAGTGTTGAAAGTAAAAGTAAGGGGTGTTTAGAAATAACAGATTTACAAGGATCAGGAAAATGAGCTAATCCTTGAAGCAATCTTGTGGGACCAGAGTTGACCTTGAGTTTCCAAAATCTTCCTCCCAAAATGTGTTATCCTTCAAGACTATTTTTAGTGAATACTTGAGCATCAAGGACTTTATCTGCATTCATCTTCCTATTGAATTAGTTTTCCTGGTTACTGCAGAAGAACAGAAAAATCAATCAAGTCTTTATTGGTTTTTGTGTAGAACAGACATCCTCAGAGTCTGGCTTTGCTTTTGCATGTTTTAACCATTTTTTCTGCAATATTCATACCTTTAGTTAGCTTTGTACTCCTCATCTTCTGAGTTTCCTACCCAAGGAAAGGAAATACAATACCTTAACAAGGTGTTTAGTCCCAGCCATAGCCCAGCTGATTGAGCTGTTTTATTTTTATTTGCTCTTCTCTATTAACCAAATTGAATTCAAGCTTGTTCAAGCGCATTTGATCTGTAATTACTATTTTAATTATCAAAAGGATTTGTATCAGCTATCCTCTCTTGTCAAGAATACATTTCTGACAGAATTGGTAGCAGAGCATGGTTTTGCGTCTGTGAAGATGAAATCTCAGAAGGCNACTACTTTATTCTCCTTTTTCTTAAAAGGTGTGTAAAATCCTCTCTTGAATTCAAAGTGTTAAATTCCATCCGTGTATTTATTTCAAAAAGTGTGGAAGAAAACCTCCCTTAAATTCAAAGTGTTGAAGTTCATTTGCCTATCTATTTCAAAAAAGTGTGTATAAGAAATCCTTTCTTGAATTTGAAGTGTTGAATTCCATTTGTGTATTTATTTTGAAAAAAAAAGTATAAAACTCTCTTAAATTTGAATTGTTGGCGCCAAGTCCTTTGCGCCCTCCAGCAAGACTAACACGCCTGCTTCATGGACGTGTTGCATCTTTCATCCCAAAGGACCAGTCCTGCCAACTTCCTTGCCTGCACTAGAGTTCATGCTCAAGTATTCAACCCTGGAAAGCCATTGAGCATCACCATACCCATCCAGGTTGTGTCCATTTGAAGTTTTATATGGATGCATCGAAAGTAGCACACAGCTTAACCCCTGTGAGGATGTGGATGCGTCCGCAACAGATGCTAGTTTGATGCTTGGAGAGTTGTGCCCATCTTGGAGGCATCCCAGACATGTACCTTTATGAATTTTCAAAAGAGACAGCAGATCTTGTCTCCAGTTAATGTGTGGGACCCGTACATTGGATGACGTCAGCTGGGTTAAGCATCCCCTCCCTATATGACAAAGCTGGACGTGGATCAACATTGGGACATGGAAAGGTGCATCCCAATTTTGATACATGTTGGGATGTCCCTACATGGATCCACGTTGGGACATGGAATCTCAGGGAAGAAAAAAATTCAAATTTTCTCGGAATTGCACACACATTCAAGCCCTCACACACACACACAAACACAAGTACATACACACACCACAAGGCAAGACCAGACAGTCATACACACACCACAAGGCAAGACAAGACAGTCATACACACACCACAAGGCAAGACAAGACAGTCATACACACAACCAGACAAGGCAAGACTGTCACACACATGCATTCAATACATGAATAACTCCCAACCCCTCAAAGGTTCAAACCTACTCAACCCCACAATCTAAAGTGTGCAGCCTAACCAACTGTGCCAACCACACAGCTTGTCTCTTCATGCAGTGCTTTACAGTAATATACTGCATTCCCAGCAATAACTGCCCTGATGTAGTCCCAACAGATGGGTGCCCTTCACAATGAAGAAAGGAATGTTTTGGAATCAAAGAGAATACTGTAGTGAATGCTGCTGTGCTTCAGGGTTGTTTTGTTGAAAAACTCATAAACGGGGAAGGAATACTCAATATATTGCTGGATTGTATGCTTTAAAATTTTATTCACAAACAGTTTACTGGACAAACAATACAATACTATGCACACAATACATAATGTGGAAAGTTAGACAGAAACAATGTGATAACAAAATGCAAGACAGATGTACAAGCAATGTAATACAATACAAATATCAATCCTTACTGTCTCAAATTACTGATTCTCCCAACTGCATCCTGATGAAGAACATGGCCATATGACACATGTTCCAGCATCAGGGTATTAATGATATATAACTTAATATAGAGCTCTTTGCTAATACTGTATTTTGCTTTGCAGGATGAGCAAATAGCAGAGCAAGTTTTGTGCATGTGTCTCATGCACTTTTTCTACAACCATGTTGAGTTTGGGGTCATTATCTCAATATCCACATACAGTAAATTCATGTGGCATATGTATAGCTGCATTATTGTTTAGTGAGTTGCATGTGAAACAGAATGTGAAACAGAAAAACACATGAATGGCCAAATTTCAGCAATGAAGTTATTGTATATTCATATCAAAAAAGTTCCCAGAAGAAGACTTGAAGGGCTACAAAAATAATAGAAGTTGGGATGTTCTTTGACATTTTTCTTGTATTTGAGGAAAGTTGGAACAAGGATCAATGTCCCAAACTCTTTGTGCATGTCCTGCCTTGCAAGAAAATTCATGATGTGGATCCACACCCAACATTTCTCAGTCACAGAAATGAGTCCCCAACTCATACTTATCATGCTGATTTCCATCAATTATGTATGTTTCACTTCCTCTCAAGTTGTCCACATGCATTGGACTTGAAATGAATTTTGAGAGACATCCCAATGTGGATCCACGTTGGGACAGTTCTCAGTCACACAAATTAATCTCCAACTCATACTTATCATGCTAAATTCCATCAATTATGTATGCTTCACTTCCTCTCAAGTAGTCTACATGCATTGAACTTGGAATGCATTCCAAGAATATATCTTCCAAGTGTATCAAGTTCAGTCAGGAGATGGATCCAAGTCCCAACTTTTTGGGTTATAAACCATCATACTTTTCCAGAATAGTGGAGATATTGAATAACATTGCAACCTTTCCATTTTTATTCCTTGAACTTCTTCTTCAGAGACTTATTTCAAAATTAATTTAACTTCATTTTCGAATTTTTGGCAGAATTTAAAGTAAACATAATTCTTTACTCACTCAAATCATACAAGGGACAAAAGTTATGTTTACATTAAATTCTGCCAAAAATTCAAAAATGAAGATGAATTAATTTTGAAAAAATGTCTCTCAAAGAGAACTTCAAAGGCTAAAAAAAAGAAAACTTTCCCAATGTGGATTCATGTTGGGCTGCCCCACCAACGTGGATCAATGTTGGGACCTATGTTTCTGTGTCCAGACATGGATCCACTCCACACCTTTTTGTGCATGTCCTGACTTGCTTGTGATGCTTTGGCTTTGCCAGTGCTGGTTTATTGCTAGCACCCATGCAATAAACCTCACATGTATCCTTTTTGGACACAGCCTGGACCCATCCAATTTTCAACCTTTTGGACATGTTCATTCTGAATGCTAAAAGGATGTGTAATACCCACATCTTCCTTGGATGCATCCTACTGCTTGGAAATATGGACACATCCATTTTGGTGTTATCTTCCCATCCTTGGGGTACATGACAGCGTGGGATCTTTACAGTTTGTGTCAACCATGCATGACTTCTGTACAGGTCCAAAAAGTTCAGGATGACAATGCTAAGTTGGATGCATTTGTTGAGTGTCCTTTTCTGATGCATGAGGAATATTTGCAATCCGTTTTCCTGGGCAGAGCTGATGCTCAACTTGGAAATTGCTGAAAATCAGGCAAAATGTATCAAATTAGTGGCTCACTTAAGGGGACACAAAATAAACTAAAAACTCAATCAAGCAATTGAGTCTGCTTTGCTCATTGTATGCTTTTGTTTCATTTGAATTTTGCAACTGAACAAGCATTTTCTTCAAAATATTTTGCCAATATGAAGCTGAGCTGGCACAGTGACAATCTTGATTGTTCTGATGATGCTAGTCCACGCATCAATTGGTTTTTATGCATTCTTGCCTCCCCAGTGTATTCTGGGGGGTTGTTGTCGGCAGCATCAAGGACTTCCACCAGATCCCAGTAAAGTTGACTTAGCTCTTGAGGGCCCAATTTTCTGGGACAAGGCATGTTATAACCATCTTCTTCCCAAAAATTAGGATTTTTTGGAAAACAAATTTCTAAAGATGAGGAAAGCCCATTAGACAGAATTCTGCCTGTTTCAAGCAAATTTGTCATAGTCTTCCACCCTTTTGTTTTGGCAAGCTCAGACGCAGTAAAGCATCAAACTCCTGTATTTTTCTGGTAAATCTGTCCCTCATAAAAGTGAAGGGCCCCCACCATTTTCAGGGGGACCATTCCCCAGGCAGCTTAACTGCAGCCAGATGGTTTTGCCATTTGTCTTTTGGCATGCTGATCCACATTGGTGTGCCTTTCAGAAATATACTCCCAAAGTCTCTAAAACTTTGGGAAGGGTCAATAAATTGTGTCTAAAACAAGACACAAGAATTTTCTCAGCAATAATTCTTCACAAAAGTCCCCCAAGCAATTGAATAAACAAATTTTTAAAACTTCAACATGTAGAAAATGAAGTCACACAGGACAGCCACAGATAATTGGATCATTTTGCATCAAAAGGCATTTGAGAAGCAATGAGAAAGAACAAGTCTATATGCTATGCTAAACACACATAATTGAAAAACTGGAAACAAATAAAAGCACAAATAGCTGTTGTCCATTAAAATAAAACCAGCACTTCAGGTTATATAAAAATATGTTATTCACAACAAATATGTTGAAACAATCTTTTGAAAAAATAAGAGACAAGTATTTGAGAGAATCTTGTTAAATGTACACAAGGTGGGAAGGGGGTTTGGATGCAGGAGTCTTGGTTGTGCCTTATTGTGAATGCTGAAAAACAGCAAATAAAGTGTTCTGTTCATTCATTCATTCACAAGGTTCTCTGAGATGTAACCACGGTCAACACTGGATTAAATCTGAGGAATATATGATTCCTGAGTAATATATATACCTTCTCAGGTATATTATTCTTGAGTGCGCAGACCTCATGAAGCAAATATCAGATACACAACACACAATAACAAGATACATATACTGTATATATATGTAAAAACAGTCTTGTAGGATATTTACCTCTGAAATCTGTATTTCGGAGGTGTGGCTGTGCAAGGGGCATTTGTCACTGTCAGCAGTGAGGGGGAGTTTTAGATTCCTTTAAACAGAACAAAAGTGTGTCACGCAGTTAACATGGGGTGACATATGAGAAGAGAAAATTCAAAACAAGGAAACAGCTGCAGGGAGAAAACCTTGTGTGCTCCCTTGAAGCAAGTGCAAATTAAAAAGGAGATCCTTGAAACATACCAAAGCATTTCCTGGATAACTGATCATTAAAACGGGTTATTTCATAAATAACTTTATCCTTCAAATTTGCAAATGTGATAGCTACATTTTTGCAACATGTACAAAAAATTTAAAGAAAAATTTAAATCCCTCCAAAAAAGGTAGAAAATTAGCCATTTATTGAGTTATTGCTGTCAATACATGTTGGGGCATCTGCATTTTTGGTTCTCACATACTGAATGTGACTGAAGTCAATTTTTACAGAAGATCATTCCATTTTTCAAAGAATACAGTCAACCCATGCACAACATATTTTTGCACAAGAGACCACCTCTGGAGGCAGTTTTCCCTCCCAAACAACACACTAAAGCTGCATAACCAACTTCTGTTGGTTTAAAATTAATGGTAAAAAGTAATAACTTTAATTTTCTAATGATGGAATTTGCATAACTGCCTTCTCACACAACAGACTAGTCTGTTGTGTGAATTAAGTCATGAATCAAGTCCATTATTGCAAGTGTACTAAGAATCTGAATCCCAGATAAACAAGGTATGATTCATTTGAGGTTGTTCTTATGTGAAACAAGGTTTCAGGCACTATAAGTCTGAAAATCTTGCTTTAACAAATTATTCAGTGCAACAAACTTTTTCCCCAAAAAAAATTCCAAGATGATTATAAGGCTTTTTTTGTTCTTTCTTGAAGATGAAGAAGGCCATGGAGCTGATGCGACCTGGAGAAGGCTTGAAATTTGAAAATCATCCTTATCCAGATCAAAATGTCCTTTGCTATCCTCTGCTGAACATGCTTGCAGCTGCAAATCTACTCAAAGTGGATGTGCTCTTTTTGGATGTGGATGGAGCTGAACTAGATGTTCTGGGAACCCTAAGGTTTCAAGAAACTGACATAAAAGTACTGTATAAGTATTTATGAAATCATGGTCTTACACTGATTATAACCTATGAAATGCTGTGGTACATGAAAAGGAAATATGCTGACTGATTTTCTTGTTAACTTCTTCCCAAGAAAATAACACTACAGAAAACGACAAATTCACATTGAAAGTTGCAAATGTAAAAGAATTCCATAATATTTGAAACACTTGCATAAAAAACAATGCGAGCATGATAAATAAAATCATAGTTGCTGCCACAATCCTCAAGATGCAACGGCAGAGAATTTTCCCGGTTTCTTTCTCGCAAAAAAAAAACAATAACTCGGCAAAATTTCATCACCACAACCTTTTGGCAAAACTCAATATAATTTCAAATTTTTACTAGAAGTAAATCTTGAGTTTCTCAAAAAGAGCCGCAATTTTTCTTCCACTCATTTTGTGCTTCATACTTTGAGCTGCATGCATCCTTATGCTTGATTATTTAGAAAAAAAAAATTAACCAATCTTAATCATTTATTTTCCAGGCTATCGTTCTCGAATGCGTCCAATTTGTCTCCCTGGTTCCTGGAGAGTGTACAGAAGAACTGAAAGGAAAATTCGAATCACTTCTCAAACCTTGGGGATATGAGCTGAAGAAGGTAATCAATCACCAGGACTTGCTCTTCATCAAACGTGATGCGCAATAATTCTGATGTTCAATAATTTTGTCAACAAATTTCAAGAAAATATTATACCTTCTCCAGGGGACGCTTTCCAATTGAGCACAGTTGACACTTTGGTTTGTTTTATTTCATATCTGATAATGTGCAATGTTGCATGAGCAACTATTCAGACAAAATGACAACGTAAGATGACGTAAACGAGTTCATAACGGGCTTTTTAAATGTCTCGTGACGTTTCAGAGTCGTTTACATAACGTTTCTTTACGTTTGCCGTTCTTGTGGCGAGATTTCTCATGCTTTTTGCAACAGTCACAAAATTTTGGACTGGGTGTTTTCCTTGTCTTATTCAGTGCACTTTGTTGGTGAAGAATAAATGTGTGTCAGAGATTTTGCCTTATTTTTATCAAAGTTTTAGAGATTTTTCCAGTTTGACTCCAGTCAGTTTGCAGACATAAGTAAAATGTTTGGCTTATTGTGACATAAGCAAATCAAAAGAAGAAAAACAATTTTGAGAATATAGTAAAGTTGAGATTCTTCATTTTCCAAAGGTAGCCAAACTGGCTTTAAATTCAAATTAACCTGGCCAATAAACATGCTTGTGATAGAATAAGCCACCAAAAATACTTTTTTCTTCCAAGCTTTTTTATAATCCATCTGTCCTTGAAGAACAATTTTACTGTCCAACTGATGAAAAACAAATTTTTTTATTACTATTTTTTCAATGCTTAGTAAGGTATATTATTTGATCTTTGCCTCAAAGCAAAAACAAAAGAATTAATTTTTATTCTGACATGTATCCTTCTGTGTGCATATCACTACATAGAATTCTGCTTTTCCAAATTATGTATAGACCTCATACTTCTACATCCATGCTGTAATTAGAGCTCTCTTGCATTAATTGATGAACTATTTGACCTCAAATCATCTGCACCCACAGGCAATGAATCATTTCTTTAATTATGCATATGCCAAAGCATGTGTGCATCCTATGCTCCTTTTAACAACAAGTTCCTCATGAAGCGTTATGTTTCTTAAATTAAAACCTTACCTATACCTGTGACAAAAACTATGGAATAATTCTTCAGGAAAGTGTTTTGGGAAGCAAACTTTGTCAGATAATCTTAGGTAGTTTAAAAATTTGAACAATTTCTGTAAGTTGTAAGATTTTCCTGAGTAAAATAGATTTCTTGGAGCCCAGATATTCTGGAATTATTTTAGGAGTTTGCAAACCATGGTTTGAAAAATTGTTACCACTACTTCAAAGCAAGAGAGGCAGAAGGGGAAAAAGAGGATTGAATGTTTAAATGAGTAAAATGCACAATAAGCTAGTCTGAGACTGGGATTCTAAGAATCCTGGTCTAATGTTATTCTGTTTAGGAAAATTTGAAGGATTGCTGCTCACGAAGTTTCAAACTGAAAACGCCACTTTGAACAGCAGTCAACAAATTTGCCTTCTCACAAGATCAGGTTTTTAGGCTTCACTCTGAAGATCTGCTCAGGACAAATATGCACAACTTGTGATCCCAAAGTATTTTTATGGGTAGCGCTGCATGTGCAGGCTCCCTGGTATTTCTTGTGTGTTTCTCTCTTGCTTTTCCCTTCCCAAAAAGGGGCTGCACCAAACTTGCATAGTCATGAGTTTTGAGGCCAGCAATGGAGGGCATCGCTGTCCTCCTGCGTGTGCGTGTACTATTTCTTTTTGCCAGTCAGCCCACAAGTTGAGTAACCTGCTGGCTGACCACCGCTGCCCTTTAACTATGTATGTTTCCCTTTATTCATCAGCATTTGTGCCCGAGCACTCGCGACTGATTGTTGTGCACTGTCAGCATCTGAATAAAGCTTATTGCCTCTCTACGTGAGATCCTGGTATCTACGTTTATTTGGAGTAACTAATAATCCTTCTGGCCCGCAAAGCACGCGGAAGACATTAATCAAGAAACCAGGATAGAAATAGTTATCTAAAGTCTCGAGGTTGGTAACAAACTTGCTGTTAGACGTAACAGTAAGTATTTGTTTAAAACTCACCAAACTTTAAAATTCTAAGGAATTTGGATAACAGAAATTGGCGCAGCCATCCGTCTTCTTTTTGTGGGGGGTAAGTGTTCCTTGAGTAAAGCAAGCTAATCTGTGCACAGACTAGATTGTGTTTCTGTAAATTTGTGAGTGCTGTTACTCCTCTGCGGTGTATTTAACTGCCTTGTGTCAACGCGCGTGGGTAAGGAAAGCAGAGAGATACAATTGGTGGGTACTAAAAAGTGCAACTAAGAGCAGCATTCTAAATTTTCAAGAGACCTCGTGAAGAGTTCAGTAAAAGTAGCCGATGTAGGGAGGTGATAAACGTGTCAGTGCCAGTGACTCAGTTAGTTGAGTGAGTGTATCGGACGCGATGCTCCCTCCGCCGGTTGTTACTGATACTCCCAACACCCATAGAAATAGGCTGCTGCGCGAATCCCCCGAGGACCAAGTGGCATATTTGCGTGAATTGGTTTGCCTTCTAGAAGTAGAACGCAATGCGTTGAATTTGGCAAACGAGGTTCAACCTCGCCTGCCGGAAGCAATGCTTATCAATAATAGGCGTAATATAGAACTTTTTGACGAGCAAATTCAGGCCTGGAATACGATGGTGGATGCTCTTATCCCTAACTTAGCTGCTAGAGATGAGAGCACTCTGGCAATCAAAATGGCCCAATTAACTTTGTTCATGACCCATCTGAAAGATGAGGTTACCTGACAGCAGCGCAAATTAGATGAGATGGTGGGTATCAAGAACAAACTGTTAACGAAAGAATTAACTCTTGACCAGCTAGATCGGCCTAGCTCTGATGAAGTAGTGTTTTTCAACATGAAAACGGGCAGCCAAGACGCTCCCAAGGGCAATAAACAAATTACGAACAGTATTGTCAACCAATTGCCAAATTTCTCTGGCACTGCTAATGAGAATTGGGCTGATTGGTGGCAAGATATTTGTGTGGCTCTTGTTGGCTGAGACATCACAGATGACAACATGAGAACTATAATCTTACAAAAGGTTGTTGGAAAAGCCCGGGAGTTTCTTTGTTGTGTCGATGGATTGACAGACAAACATTACAGAGTCTTGGTTAAAGAATTAGAGTTAGCATACGGAGGCAATTTTATGGGTGAAGGCGCGCTGAAACTCCAGACAATTTACCAAGGCAAGTTAGAATTGGTTCTAGATTTTTCTGTTAGAATCAGGAGAGTGGGCCAGCAAATGCTTGGCGAAGCCCCCAGCAAAATTAAGGTGTTGAGAGTGGAAGGCCAGGAGCCAAAACTCTGTACAAACCCGTTCCTTAAAATCAAGTTGATTCAATATGACGCCCAAAAGCAGAGTATTGATCAACTTATGGTCTCTCAGTTTCTGCAAGGAATGTTACCAAGTCTTTATGATAGACTTGGTGCCATTCCTATCACCATGGCTCAAGCCCTTGAATACGCGACTAACATCAAGAAATTAAAAGCGCGCTGAAGAGCAAATGAGAATTTTCAAGTGATGTCTGCAATGGCTCGCAAACAACAGCAACATCCTGGCAATAGTAATGCCAATCCAGCTAGGACGTGTTGGGCCTGCAGAAAACCGGGTCACTTTAGCAGCAAATGCTATTCAAAAGGTCAGCCGAGTGGCGCCACTGCTAGTACTTTGCAAAGTGTTCCCCAACAATCACGCGGCCAACGTCTGGTTTTCTCGGTGCCAACCGATGGGCAGGGAAGGCCGATTGGCTTTTCTAGAAACAGTTGCTCTTCAAGCAGGAGCAAAAGCCCAGATTCCAGAGCTTCCAGTCCTGGATCCCATTGGGGAAAAGGAAACAAAAATCAGAAAAGGCAACAACAGCAACCGAGACGAGAACAAAGATCCTCATCGCACAGATCCTCAAGACCAAGTCGAGGAGTGCATTTTCTCCAGCAGCTAGAAGGGCTGGAAGGAGCTGTCCTCGAAGGATTTGAAGATGAACAAACGGATTCAGGAAACGGCAGCAGACCAGGGTTTCAGTTCTAACAACAAAACTCCCGGTCATCATACTATCGACACCAATCGCCAAAGCGCCCATCAAGTTTTTAATTGACACTGGATCTGAGGTATTGTTAATTTATCCTTCTTTCATTTCTTCTGGAATCCCCTTAAAAAGATTAAATATTGCTTTGTCAACAATAGAGGATAGAGATATACCAGTAAGAGGACTCGTAAGGACTTTGCTGTTTTACCAAGATCGTCCCGTAATGCAGGTCAATCTTTTGGTAACTGAAATAGCAAAGAGAGAATTTGACAGGATTTTAGGCTGTGATGTGCTTGATTCAGTTTGAGCTGTCATAAGCCTTAATCGGAATTGTGTTACGCTGAATCAGATTTCTATTCCCCTTTTTAATAAGGAGAATAAAAGTCTAAAAGCAAAACAAGTTCCCAGAGCTGACAAAAACTCCACTGAGAGAGTCTTTTGGTTATATCCAGTTAATACTGTAACGATCCCTGCTAATTCTCAAATGGCAATAGAAGTCTGACCCAAGGAAAATATAGCAAAAGCCTTGGAAGATAGAACTGTTTTTGTAGACCGTGAGATGGGCGGCGAGGTGATTGTAGCTCGAAGTCTTTCTAGAATAAAAGAGGGAAGACTTTGGGTTATGTGCTTGAATGTAAATACAGAACCTTTAGAAATCTCCTCCCGACTAACCATCGCGTCTGGTTCTATTAATGGGTTATTGGACATTTTCCGTCCCAGGTATGTATATAACCTTAACAAGGGGTCCCGAAAAAAGAAAGAAAATATTCATGGAAAAGACGCCGATGAAGACATACCCAGTCTCATCAAGGAAAATTTGAACAACTCTGAATGCCCACCCGAGTTCATCGATCAGGTAAAGCGAATGTTATTTAAACATTGGAAGGTACTGGCTAAAAAGTCAGACAGGTTGGGGCTTTGTACTCGGTACAAAGCAGATATCCCTTTAGATACGACTGTTCCCATTTACATGAGACAGTATCCCATTCCTTTTGGGATGTGTCCTCTTTTGGGGGAATATGTTGAAGAACTTTTGGAACAGGGAATTATCCAGGCTTCTACGTCCCCTTACAATAGCCCCACCCTTATGGTGAAAAAGAAAGATGGAGGGTGGCGCATGGTCGTTGATTTCCGGAAATTAAACGAGCCTGTAATCACTGATCCACACCCATTGCCGCGGATTAACCAAATTTTTGAAGAACTCGGTTCCGCAAGGTATTTTTCTGCTCTCGATCTGCTTCAGAGATTCTATAATCTAAAGATCCGTGAGGAAGAACGAAGAAAGACGGCCTTCTCAACACCTTTAGGCCACTACAAATTTGTCAGATAACCAATGGGCCTAAAGAACAGCCCCAGCATATTCCAACGACTAATGCATGTCGTATTGGATGGCTGTTTAGGATATTATGCCTAAATTTATGTAGACGATATTGTGGTGTATTCGCGTTCCGCAAAACAGCATGTAGCTCACTTGGAGGATATTTTCAATTGCCTTGATAAGGCAGGATTAAAGATTAAGTTCTCCAAGTGTCAGTTATTTAAGACTCAGATCGAGTATTTGGGTTTTCTTATTAGTCAACAAGGCATCAAAGTGGATCCTGTTAAAATAGCTGCAATTAAGAATTTTCCAGTCCCAAAGAACGTTAAGGGAGTCCAAGTTTTTCTTGGAGTCGTAGGTTATTTTCGTTCCTATATAAAGGATTTTGCCAACAAAGCTCGTCCTTTATATTCCCTTCTGAAGAAAGACATAGAGTTTGTCTGGACAAAGGACCAGCAAACTGCTATGGACTGTCTATCAAAATGTTTAATGTCAGCCCCAATTCTTTCCTTCCCGGATTTTAAGAAAGAATTCATTTCAACGACAGACGCATCTGCTTATGCACTGGGAGCGATCCTTACGCAAAAGCGAGACAAAAAAGAAGTTTTAATAGGATGCGCCTTGAGAACTTTAAACAATGCCAAGAAACGATACCCAAATAGTGATTGAGAACTGCTGGTGGTATATTATGGGGCTAGTCAGTTCCGTTCCTATTTATGGGGACATCCTTTTATCAGTCGAACTGACCACATCGCAATCCCCTATTTGAGATGTCAAAAGAGTAGCAACAGCAGACGCTCAATAGCGTGGTTCACCACTCTCAATGAATATCAGTATACGGTAGAGTACCGTAAGGGGTTGAGCATTCCTCACGCTGACGCGTTGAGTCGATTTCCCCCCGAAAAGAAACTATGCGCGTATTTGTCTCCAGCTTTTAAGAGAACCAATTTGTTACCTTATATCCCTAGAGACTTAATTCAGCAAGAGACCGCTGATTACAAGGAAGTTCTGTTGGGTGAAACTTATCGGAGTGAAAACGGATTAATCATCAAAACAGAGAAGGGAGGACCAAAAATCTGGGTACCCCCTAAACTCCGAGAATTGATCATAGAACAATTTCATGATCCCCCAGCCATGGGGCATAGCGGAACAGACAGAAACGTTTTTGCAATTTGTCAAGAATTTACCTGGATGAACCTCGAAAAGGATGTGGCACAGTACATTTGAACTTGTACTATATGTCAGCAAAATAAAAACTATGCTCATCGAACTCCCTATTTGACCACAGGGATTCCAAAGAACTGTTTTGAGGAAGTCAGCTTAGACGTTGTGGGACCGGTTCCCAGCAGTTCTCAAGGAAATAGGTATATCCTGGTAATACAGGATAGACTTTCCAGATGGATAGTCTTTTCACCCATGAGAGAAGCCTCTGCTGCAGTGACAGCAAGGTTATTCCTGAGCGATTGGGTTTGTCTCTTTGGACCTCCATGAAAAATATTGACAGATTGCGGTACAAACTTTTTGAGCAGCATATTTAGAGATATGGCTTGATTCATTGGGGCAAAAACGATTACTACAACTGCGTATTGTCCCCAGGGAAACGGGCAAAACAAGATTGCTCACCGGGAGTTACATGAATATCTAGCTCTGTACCTCAATCCAGAAAATCGCCAAACGTGGGATGAATTATTACAATATGCAGCTTGGGTGCATAATTTGTCAAAACATGAAGCCTTACAAGCATCTCCTTTCAAAATAGTCACCGGGCTGAAACCAAGAACTTACTGGATCTCTAATTATATGGATTTAGACAAGTTCACAGACATCAAAGAGTATGATGCCCGGAAGGATCATATTGAAGCTGTAAGGAAACTTGCCCTGGAAGCCATTAGAAAAAATCAGGCTTCTTACCTAGAAAGGTTAAACACCTACAAAAAGGGCACAGTATACAGCAAGGGAGATAAGGTCTGGATATGTAGGCATGAACAAGCTACGTACGTGGGTAGAAAATGGTCCCCCAAATACAAGGGACCTTATACTGTTATCAAAGTCATCAATCCGGTAGTAATTAGGGTTCAAGATGATGCTCAACCTGATTGGACAGACGTTGTACATATTAGCTATGTCTGTCCGTATCATATTAGGAAATCATCACCTGTACCCTCTCCCGTGACATCATCCAGAGAATCTGCTGAAGAAGACAACAGAGATGAAGTAGACATCCCAACTCAAAAATTACCCACTCCCCAATCTAGAAATTTGGAAGAAGATGAAGTGGAGTTAGAACCCATGTCTAGTAATGTTTCAGAATCAGGAAAAACGGAATTGACAGATGTGTCAGAAGGAACTAATACAGATAGCTTTGTTTCCGTTCAGGATTTAATGAGTTTTGACAAAACTCTGGTTCCATCACCCAGTCCAAAAAAACCTGGCATTCTGAAACAAACAAAGGATTTGATGTCCAACATCACAGACAAAGTCGGTTGGTTCTTTGACCTCTCTGGGAGTAACGAGTCACTCCCTACCCTCTCCAATAAGGTGATGCAGGGAGGGAGGCCGCCCGTGTTCAGCACGCCAAGGCCATTGCTAGAGCGTGACCAGCACCAGAGCCCGGACAGAGAAAGAGAACGCCAGATAGAACAAGTGCGTTCTGGCGAAACTGACCTCAATGAGAATCAAGCGGATGGAGCAACTGCAAGTGATGAACAAGTTTTCGTTTGCGTACAGCCAGAGCCACCAAAGCGAAACTTTTTGAAACCGCTTTGTTGACTCAAAAAACCATCCCAATTGGGCCCCATGAAAGGGCTGGACAAATGCAACATCGTTCCATCCAGGACAAGAGGCAAGGCTAGAAAGGAGGGAGACAAGGACAGAGATAAAAACGCAAGGAAAGAAACGTTGCGTTCTTGTTCCAAACAACCAGCCAGCCCACAAACAAGCCAACGAAGGACACCAGACAGACGTTAACATTGATGGCAGGCAAGCAGGAAACCAGCACCCGCAGTTCAAGTACGTTTTCGAGCAGAGCATACGTATTGAATATTTTTGTGAACAAAATGTTTTCCAAATACAACTTTCCGTTTCTTATTTTTCCAATTGCCTATTCATTAACTATAGAAGAAATTCCTGATCAAGAGAAGGGAACTTTATCAAACATTAATAGATTTGATAAGGCTTCTCCTCTTCGTAATTTTCCTGGAAATATTGGTGTGGTATTGGAAGAAATGTTCCCAATATGCACCCCTTCTAGTTACTGGACTTCAGAAGCAACAATAGATACCAGATTACGTATCCTTCATTCAGTGAATATTTCAAAGACTATTAAAGCCTTTACAGATGCTTGTGCTGAGAAAACCACAACAAATGTGATGTCTGACGTGTCTTTAGACATGTTGAAAACAAAAAGTTTGCATTTCGGCAGCCTCATAAAAAACTCCAAACAGCGACTAAAGGAACATGCAAAGAATTTCCCTGGAGACTTTTCTTATCTGTATTTGTTACCATTAATATCTCGAAGAAAAGAGGAATTGACGCAAAACATCATTCCCTCCAAGAGAATACTTATTTCTCTTGCTTCCCC
The DNA here is from genome assembly GCA_905338405.1 of Notodromas monacha. Lineage (NCBI taxonomy): Eukaryota > Metazoa > Arthropoda > Ostracoda > Podocopida > Cyprididae > Notodromas > Notodromas monacha. The sequence goes on from CAJPEX010002979.1 coordinate 16,996, forward strand.
TTTTAGAATCAAAGGAAATAACTTATTTGATTCTACTTTAACTTTAGCTCAAAGTCCGAATGCAACAAATGATGATAACGTTGATCACTGGATCAGATCTCTCAGTTTGAGTCTCAAACTGACCCAGGTGTCTGAAGTCATCATTTCATTGATCAAAGATATCAATTCATTGCACCGGTTTCAGTTCCCCAGTACTTTAATCTCTAACAAAGATCTAGAAAAGTCTCTTGTCAAGTTGATAGATGCCAAAAACAAACCTTCCGTTAGTCAACTTCAAATGCACGAGTTATTGTCAACTTTGCGTTCCCATCCTTTGTCTCTTGGAACATCTGAAAATTATAATAATATTCCCATCGCTGAAGATACCTACATGGGAACTCCTAAGTGGATGAAGGTAAATGTGACTCAACCTTATTTGTTGTCGCAGAAGTCCAAATTTTTTGCATTAAAGTACGAAGAATTACCTATCTGCTTATCCCAAAATGGTCATGCAGATTGCCGGATATGCCGATTTAGACAGCCTCCAATTTGTGTAGCTGATCCCTGTTTGCAAGCAATTCAAGGTGGCAATTTAGAATCAACTATCAAATCAAAGTGTCCTTTGATTCCTTCAAGTATATCCGATAATCTTGTCGTTCAATTAGACGAAGACAATTTTGCCTTTATTGATAATGATAAAGGTAGAATAACGCAATATTGCGCTGGGTCAGAACAAAAGCAGACCACAGCAAGCAAGAATTTTTACGAAATGCCGTATTCTGGGATTATTCAGTTTGAGGAGAATTGTAGATATACCATCCTAAATGGTCCCTTTAAAGACCATACTCCTAAACTTGAAAATGTGGAGATTAATGCCGTTGATGAAGTCCCCGCAGTTATTCCAACTGTGAAAAATATTATAGAGGACATTAGCGCGCTACAAATTCATTTTCGGGACAATGGGTATATATATCTTATCGTACTTATTATTTTACTAACTCTTATTTTGGTGTCTATTCTGTATTTTTGTGTCGCCAAAATGAGATATGTTATGAAACGTAGAAGACGCCTTGAAGCAATTGACATGCATGACGTTGGCGCTACAATAGAACTGGTTCCTACTAGCACCCCTGTTTGCGTGGTCCCAAAACCGAGTACTTACCCATGGCTGAAAATTAATACAACAACTGGAGTGTTATCATTGTCAAATTAAAAGAAATTGTCAATGAAACACATCAATAACAAGCAACAGCCTCTCTTATTGCTGCCTCCTAGCTTGTACAAATTCTAACAAAAGCGCACGTAAAGCTCATTAACCGCCACAAACCAACACGTAATCCGCGTCAAAGCTTTCATTTAGGATCGCGTCGAAATCAACGCCCGCAAAAGCCTGCATGAAATCAAAAACTGGGTCTAACGCCAATCCTTCAATGGATGATGGCAATGACCTCTCCAGGTCCGCCCGCGGTTTGAAAACCGGATGACAAAGTATGGACCTTGTCCTCCGGGCCCTCCAGGCTAAAAGCGCCCGGCGCAACCAAGGCTGAAAAAATACAAACAGTACAAAATACTCAAGCAAAGCTTAGAAAAAACAGCATGCTTACTAACCAGGTTTGAAGGTGGTTACTCTCGGAGATTGAGCCCTTATAGAAGCAAAATTCTGCTGAAACTCTGGGAAACTAGTCCCATAGATGTCATCAACATTTTTGTTAATGATAGTAGATTTAACTCTGAAGAGCTCAATCTCCTCTGGTTTTTGCTTTATCTGTTTTCCTTTAGCTTTACAGCACTGTTAAGAGCCAGAAAGAGAGAAAAACATGCAGTTTAGAAAGATTCCAACAGGAAAAATAAGCCAAAAACGTACCTGCTTTCTCAAGCAAAACAGGCCTAAGGCACTAAGAATGCCTAACGCAGACATGCCAAGACCACCAAACGTTGCGGTTACCCAATCCAAAACCAAGGCATTAGAAACCTCAGCTATGACTCTTGCCGTACCATTCTCAACCAATATGGAAATATTAGTTGGTTTCAATACCTTCTCCATATCAGTTAAGGCTGTAAGAATGGGTGAAAAACCCACCGTCGTAGCTACCGGCCTCTCCAAAGTTTTCTTGCCTTCAGGCACCACAGGCAAAAAAGTTGATTTTGTTACAGTCAGCTCTGGAAATAGATTAGATTTAATATTCCTGAGCAGTAGATCAAGTTTACATTTAAATTCACCTGTGGTGGAAACCAATGTTTTTGGACCGGTTATCGTGTCAACCGACACAATGTTTGTGAAACTGGAAGAAGTGCAAGTTCGAAATACCTCTTCTGGGTTGGCATCAAATACGCCACCGTATAACTCCCATGGATCAACGACCCTTCGAACCGTGGCCGTGATTTTTCCGACGCACTTTGTCCGGGCATACAACCTAACGCCCTGTCACCAAAAAACAAAAGTTTTTACACCTGCATACCGGCAACATCTATGTTCACTCACCATCAACCCGAAGAAGCGCACGCAATTCAAATCCAAAATGCGTCCAACAAATTTGACCCAAAAGCCAAAAGCCTGAGTCGGAGACATCTTCGTCACACACGTTCAAACAAACAAAGACGCCATCTTGGACCCCGCATTTTTTGGAAACCATATGGAATCCCATCAGGGACAGCAGAACTATCAACCGCAACTGAAAAATAGTGAAATATTGCTGTATTTGCAATTTTGGAATTAGCCCTATGGGACTTACCATGTTAAAAGAAAGCGCAAGATTTTTCTACGGCTCTTCGATGATTTTTTTGCGGAACCTTTTTCTTTTGGACCTAAAAAGACAGAAACCATCATTAAAAGATGGAAGAACTCGTCAGAAATATGTTATTTTTACGATTAAAATTCGGATTCGCGATATCTCCCAAATCTGCTGAGTGATTCGTTTCTGTTCACTTATTCTGACCTCTTGTTTTCAAAAAACTGAATTTCACAAAACAACACCTCAAATACGCACTATTGGTCAGAAAAAAGCAAACCAGGGAAAAAGAATTGAAAAGAACCAAATGGAATGCGCCGTAGATTGTTACGAATTTTGCCGCGACTGTCGCCTTTGCATTGGGAACAATACCGCGTTCCCACGTAATAGCTATAGAACGAAATTTCTGTTTCACTGGCGATTGTCTAATGCTTAATTGCCAAAGCAAAACTGCCGATCTCATTTTGCTACCTATCCCAAAAACCGCTAAATCCGAATCCACCGGACTCTGAAATCTGCCGAAATAAGCAAAGCCTCAAAACTGCAGAAACTCACGTTCCAACATGCAAGGAATCTCAAGGGCTAAAAACTACCGCAAATCGCGTCAAGAAGCTAAGCACGACTATTTTAATTCCTGATCCGCGCTCCAATCCTCCTTGACGTTTGTACTCGCCAAAAAACAACCACCAAAAAATCTCAGGTGTATGCAAAACTGCTTCTATTTTTCATTGGCACACTGAGAAATAGAAAGTGGGATCAATCACCTCACCTGATACCAACCAATTGACATCTGAGGAGGTTGACATCTTGAAAGTCAACCCCAGACTGACAGCTAAGCTGCAGTGTTGTCACCTCAGCCTGGTGTACCTCACCAGCAAGGCAGGATTTGTCATGCATGTTTCATGCGTTTCTACACGTCTCTCAATTGCAAACGTGCTGCCGTAAAACTAATGAGCTCAATGCACTTGAACGCGGGAGCTTGTTATTTCCTTTTGTGGGGGGTGATTTGTGATCCCAAAGTATTTTTATGGGTAGCGCTGTGTGTGCAGGCTCCCTGGTATTTCTCGTGTGTTTCTCTCTTGCTTTTCCCTTCCCAAAAAGGGGCTGCACCAAACTTGCATAGTCATGAGTTTTGAGGCCAGCAATGGAGGGCATCGCTGTCCTCCTGCGTGTGCTTGTACTATTTCTTTTTGCCAGTCAGCCCACAAGTTGAGTAACCTGCTGGCTGACCACCGCGGCCCTTTAACTATGTATGTTTCCCTTTATTCGTCAGCATTTGTGCTTGAGCACTCGCGACTGATTGTTGTGCACTGTCAACATCTGAATAAAGCTTATTGCCTCTCTACTTGAGATCCTGGTATCTACATTTATTTGGACTAACTAAAAATCCTTCTGGCCCGCAAAGCACTCTGAAGACATTAATTAAGAAACCAGGATAGAAATAGTTATCTAAAGTCTCAAGGTTGGTAACGAACTTGCTGTTAGACATAACAGTAAGTATTTGTTTAAAACTCACCAAACTTTAAACTTCTAAGGAATTTGGATAACAAACTGCAAGCATCAAATCAAATTGAGTTGAGAGAAGATTTCTCAAGGGTTGAGTCTGCCAAATTATAGGGAAAATAACTTCTGCTTTCAGATTTGCTCTTGTCAAGCCTGGGAACCGAACTCCAGTTTGGTTCACACACTCATCTCAAATGGTTTAAATCTCATTTGATATGCTAAATAACCAAACTAAGTAGAGAAGAGATTTTCTGGTGCCACTGTGTCTTTTTTGTGACAGCTTCTGATTTTCCACTTGATTTTGGTGCTCATTTTTTAGACAGAAGATCAGGAGCTACCAGAGCAGAAGGTTCCTCTATACCATCTTTAGGATTTTTGGTGTTTGAAAAGAAAACTGTTGTCCATAATAGTGCAAAATGAGTACAGCCAAAATTGAACAACACATACCTTTGAAAAAAAACACACACATCTGTCATTCCAATTTTCATTTTGGTTTCCCCTCGGAACTCGACACAACTGATCACTCTTCTTGTAAAGTAATTTCTTCCAACCACACTTCATCGCATCGAAACCCAGTCAAAATTTTTCTTCTTCCTCGCCAAATTAATCCAAAATTCTTGGAAAAGAAAATAAGATCCTCTTTTCCAATTTCGCGTCAATCGCAATATGTCGACAAACGGCGCATTAAAAAGAGGACATGAGGAAATGGTCAACGGAGAAATAGAAACCAGCTTTTCAACACATTTTTTAAAACATTATTCCGTATGAAGCCTGAAGCAAGGCAAAATACTTGGGCTTCTCCAGGGTTTTCCTCTTTCCTTTTGCTGCTTTTCAATCACACACTTCGAAATATTCGTCGCATTATTTTCCTCATTTTCTTCCTGAGTGAAGAAGATTCAGAATCATGTAAAAATTATGGGCAAACATATTCGTCGTCAAAAAAAAGAGATTTCTTCACCGGAAGTTAACCCTTTGAACAATATCCAGGGTCATAAGATCCACGCAAAAAAAAGCAGAGAGAACCTGTGAAGTATTGAAATCCGAAATACAGGGTGCCCAAAAAATTCACAGTTTAAAAGAGAAGCCAGACTTTCTTCAGATGCTCAAGGACACAAACACAGAAATCCCCAACAGTGGGAATGGAAAGGTGAAAAAGGCTTTTAAAGATTTTCTTAAAGCAGGGAGAATAATTTGAAATTTGTAAAATGTATATCACGAGAACTTTTGACATTTCCTTCAACTTATGCATGACTTCACGTTAAATTCATATTTCCATCATGAATTCACCTGAAAACTACCCACTCCAGGAGAAATTCTCATACGTAAAATTTTAAAAAATCCACAAATTTTGGACACCCTATATAAAAACCCTTTTTTGGAAACCAGATGGCACAACAACTTTTCTTTAAACCCCAGAAGGCAATAAAAAATGTTTACTCTTTCCCCAGCTCAAGTAGAAAATTTTCCGCTGTTTCTATTTTGCAGAATACTGGTCATTCCAAAGAGAAATAAAAACAAATTTTGGCAACCACGTTTCGTGAGTCAGAAACGATCACCCCTAAAAAATGATTTCTTTCCAATGGAACAAGATGTCGCTCCTCGTTGGTTGAGCAAAGTCAAGAAACGAGTCAGAACCTCTGTCAACAAAAGCCTTCAAATTTGTGATGAATGAGACCCCAAATTTCCATATTCAACTGGAATTTCATGACTCATCAGGGTTATATTTATTGATTTGTTATCCAAGATTAAGGAGAAACTGAAAAACATTCTTATACACTTATCTGCACACAAAAAGTTTAAAAATAATTACAAAGAAAACACTAGGAAACCTGGGGCCTTAATCACACCAATTTGAATGCCTTTGGTCAGCTTCATATCATCCATGTTCAAAATTCATATAAAAAGTATCAGGTCAAGTACTCTTGAAATGAATTTTTAAAAAAAGTATTCATTCATCCCTCCTCACTAGTTTCAAAACTACAGAAATACAAGCTTTCATCTACTCTTCCAAGACAATCAACTTTGACAAGATGAAAAGCTATTTTTACTGCTGAACATGAACGAAAACATCTCTTCTGAATTTACTTTTGAAAAAGGATTAAAATTACAGTCGGAATTTGCGCGGGAAAATGAGCTTTTGGAAGCCGATCCAGATTTTGCTCTTTTTCAAACAAGGACTTCGAGGAATTCCCTGGGATGTCAATAAATGCAAGGTAGCCTTTTTTTGTTGCTGAATGTGAGCACATATGGAAAAAATTGAAATGTTTCAGACTGTATTTCACAGATGACTTTTTGGCAGCTCAAGTTACCTGTTTTAGCTGAATCTGATTTTTGCAAAAGCTAAACAACAAAAAGCGTCCCAGCAAAGACAAGCCCCAATTTTTTCTCCCTCTTCCTTTTTTCCTGAAGTGGAATATTCAGAGTCTGAAATCAATTGATAACTTATGAAAATATTATTTGTAGAAAACTTGAAATGGGGGTTTTATTTCATCAGATTTTTTAAAAATTTATTTCTCCCTCTTCCTTTTTCCCTGAGGTATAATATTCAGAGTCTGAAATCAATTGATAACTTATGAAAATATTATTTGTAGAAAACTTGAAATGGGGGTTTTATTTCATCAGATTTTTTAAAAATTTCATAACAAAATTTATTTTATGTAAAATTACATAAAATACTGTACGACGTAACAACTTCAAAAATTTACACATCATTCGAGTCGTTCGTTTAAATATGTTGCCGGGAGTTGAAAAAAAAGTTTGCTCCGAAGTGGAAGAGTAAGCGAAATTTTCGAATTTTGAGGTAAACTTCCACCGACACAAAACTGCTCGCGCATTACAGTTTGCTTCGAACAAGCGAGACGTGATTTCATCGCATACCAACAACACAAGCCAAGAAGGTAAAAACGTGCTTCTCCTCTGATTATCACAGTGTTTTAAACCCAATTAGCCCTCAAGCACACACAGGAAGATCCCTCAAACAAGTTCCAACTTGTGCATGACTTACAGGGAAACTGGAAATGCTACTTGGAGTGCCAGTGACATCTACCCTCACACAAAAAGTTTCCTTAGAACAGTGGACAAAACCGAAAAAATTCTTCACATGAATTAGAAGCTTCTCTGAACTGCACTGTAACTTTCTGGACACCCTGAAATCTACCTCAGGCTAGAATAAAAATAATATTGTAATCCTCATAAAAACTATTATACTTTCAAATTGAGGAAATGAAAGTTTGAATGGTTTTCTCCTACTTTAAACTGTTGTTTTGTCAAGATAAACTCTAAGCTTTTTTTTCTCTTTTTTCAGCCCACAGTCACACACATATACCTTATTATCAGGAAAAAAACTAGGCCTGTGAATCCAAGAGCTTAGGTCAGGTGGGTCATAGGGTGACCTCCATCATCATCATCAGGCACAAAAAAAAAAAAAACAGAGGAAGATACATTTAAAAAAAAAAAGAGGTGGCTGTCATTCATTCCAGTTATTCCCTGCTGGGAACCATCAGAGACATTGGCAAGTCATCTTCTCCATCAACATCAGCATCTCCTTCTTTTCCCTGTGTTTCTTCTTGTCCCACTGTCTTTGTAATAATGGTAGAAGTTGATTGTGTGACTGATGTGGATGCAGTGGTGCTGGAAGATGCTGCTGCTGGGGCCCGGACAAAGGCGGCTTTGGCAGACTGGACCAGGGCCAGGGTATCTGGGTTCGCATGGGCCCTGAGGATCCCATTTTCGTGCTCCAGGTCGGAAATGCGCTCCTTCAACTCACTGATGGTATCCTTGAGCACCTCCACTTCCTCACGGACTGCAAACATCAAGTGAGACTTCACCAGGTCCTAAGTAAGGAATATAAAAATGGCAAAACATGTATAATTCGCAAAACAAAAGAAAAACCAATATATTTTTATAATTTTTTATACAATTGAACCTGTCAGGAAAAAAAAATTTCACAGCACCATGTCAGCAGTTCATGGCCATATGAAATATTCTGAAAATCTCAAGCATTCCATAGTACTGTATTTCAACTAATTTTACTGGTTAGAAATTCATAAAACATCCAAGCAGTGCAAAATTAATTATACCATTGAAAATAATAAGTATACCCTTACAAAATAATTATACCATTAAAAAAAATTTATATCACAACCAGAATCTTGCAGTTGTATCTTAGTCAGCTTTTTTAAATTTCAGAATTTCAAAAAGCTGAAAATTTTATCACACAAAATGTTTACTAAGCTATTCAAAAAAGTTACTTCACGAGGAAATTTTGAATCAAGTTTGTAAAAGCAAAAATTGTCAGTCCATACAAATGATAATTTGTAAAGAAAAAATTCGAGGGTGCGTGGAACTGGGACAGAAAAAAATCATTCATACCACAACTAGAATCTTGGAGTTGTATCTTTTCTCAGCTTTTTTTTTCAGAAAATTTCAGAAGGCAATCAGCAGAACATTTACATTCAGCTTAATCATACAAGATAAATGATCACAATTTTTTAAAACACAGAATTCTCAATAAAAATGATTTAACAAATTGTTTTTCAAGAATCTGAAACATTTTATAGCACTGTAATGTATTTTGACTGGTTAGAAATTCATAAACCATCCAAGCAGTACAGGTAAAAAATAAATCCCACTGCAGTATCTTGAATAACGCAATTTCAAACAACTAATTTTATTCAACCCCTTGAGAAAAAAATAATTTCTTTAAAAAAGGCGAAAAGTGTCAAAAATAAAAATCCTTGAAGACACTCTCTTCCTGACATCGAGAAAATAAATTTAAACTTTGGATCAATGACGCGGAAAAAAATGCAAGTCACCACGTCAGCAGTTTAGTGCCAAGAAGAGATTTGTGAAATACAGTATTTCCATCGACAGGGTCAAATTCCAAGAAAGGGAATTCAATTCTCCAGTCATGCTCAGAGTGAGATGACAGGAAGAGACATTGCAGTTCTTAAATTAAATGCACAGAAGTACACAGGAATGAAACCAACTCCAAAATAAAATAAAGTAATAACACTTCATAAACCAATGATCATGAATGAAAAGAATACAACTATTATTGACTTACCATGGCTTGTTCAATCTTGTTGTCAATCGCGACTCCGCCGCTGCCATAACCAGCATTCGCACTGAAAAAGATATTTAAAAAAAAAAAACACCAACAAAACATGATTAATCTCTTCACAATCATCAATTTTTTTCAATTATCTCCCTCGGACACAAGACAACGCTTACATGAAATCAGCATCAAATTGACGATGTACTGTATATAGTAGTCGTTGATTTCCTGATGCATGAAAAACGCGATTAACGATGCGAGGAACAAGTATTTCAACGCAGCGACATCTGCGTATTCGTATACGTACTCTCACGCAGAGTATACGCCAAATCATCTGACCAGGTGTCGCTTCCGCGTGATCACTCATCGTTCGACGTATGCAATATGTTCATCAGCATGCCACAAAAAGTAACAAAACGCGGATGATGATGATCGTATGAAATTTTAAATGCGTTTTATCTTTTAAAAAGATCATAAATGGATTGAATTCAGTGACGTAACTTATTTCCCAGCGTTTGTTTTTTTCTCGTGAATAAATGAATCAAGTGAAGCTGAGGGAACCCTTTGCAAGAATAAAGGGCCACGTGATGTTTTCGACGGAATTCAAGCCGACCAGCTGATGAATATTTTAGAACCTATAATTCGATGCGAAACGACAGAAATACTGCACATCAAAAAGTGACACAACACCTTGTCAAAAAAAAAAGAATAGTGGCCGAAACTTTCGCTAGAAAATTTTAAAAAATGCTCTTCCTTATAAAAAAAAACTTCAAATATTTAGAAAAAATAGACACGTTCGAAATAACTGTACTTCTTTCGAACCAAAGCGTTAAAAAGATAGACAGAACATCAAGAGTTTTAATCGAAGCATCTACATTACATTTGTTTTCTCGGATTAAATTTCCCATTTGTGTTATATGATTTCACTTCAAATTTTTCACAAATTCATACTGTACATGCAAAGTTTCGAAAAAAATTCAGAATTACTCATGAACACACGTCCCAGAATACTTTGAATTTTTGTAGTTGCAAAATTCCAATGCCTTCATCAATTCCTGCTCGAAAGATTTTCATTCCAAAAATCTTTTCACGTGGATTTGAAATTTGATGCGCTTTAAAAGAACAGTTTTTTTAATCATTGCTACGATCAGATTGAAAATTTCGAAGTTTGCTCTTGAAAATGATCAAAATACATAAATATTTCGAGAAATCACATGAAGTTGGTCTTCAAAAAATATAGAATTTCTCTCAAAATATGTCACGCCTTCAAATACTGTATAAAATATTAAACTTTAACATCCTTTTTTGCATAATCAAGAAATTTATTTCAATGGAATTAGATTAGATTAAATCGCAAAATATTAGACCACGTTGTAATGGAACAAATTTGTCAAAATTACCAATTTCAGAAAAGTACAAGACGAGTAAAATGGATGAATTTTGCTGCACACGGAATATTGCAAGAAGAAATCAGCAGCTTGAAGCCAATTTTTTTTCGCAGAATTCTACCATTTAAAAAAAAATCTGTATCCCGAATTCGGCACAAAGACAAACATTCGCGCACATCTATATATATTTTTTTCATGAAGCAGTCAAAACATGCGTAAATATTGAAGGCACTGAATGAACCGGAAGGAAATAAAAACAAAAGGCCGGAAAAAAAGCCAGAGGAAATGTCACCGGAAAAAGCTGGAACGTAGAACGTGAATATTACTACAGTTCTACAGTAGTACAACGACGACTTCCGGCCTTTCTTCCGGTTGGTCAGAAGTCGGAAGCCATCCCCTCCATTCGATTTTTTTTCTTTCCTTTTTTCAACATTTCCTTCCACACGGCAATTCCACTAAAAACGAAGTATGACCCAGACGAGGTCAGACCCGGGGAACAAGAGAGGATAGAAAAATAAGCAAGGTCAGAACGAAAACAACGTAAACTTTTCGGGTCTGTGCCTCAAAGTTTCAGTTTCTCATCAATTTGAACCACAGAAGAAAATTATATTTCCTGTATACTTGTATACACTTCACCCAGTGGAGGATCCTACGAAATTACTGTAAAATAAAGAATTTTACATTAAATTTTCAAGAGCTAAAAAAAAAAACGTCAGTCCGTAACTTTTTGGTTAAAAAAAAAAGAATTCCACTACATGTTGGATTTGTATCTTTGTCGGCTTTTTACAGTTTAATAAATTTAAAAACTTTAAAATTTTACCATACGAAATGTTAACTACCCTATTCAAAATTTTCATTATACAAGGAAATTTTGAATCAAGTTTGTAAAAGCTAAAAATGTCAGTCCATAATTTTTTTATGTGGGTGTGTTGAACTGCTGGGACAGAAAGAAATGAATAAAACCACAACCAGAATCTTGAAGTTGTATCTTTGTCAGCTTTTTTAAATTTCAGAATTTCAAAAAGCTGAAAATTTTATCACACAAAATTTTTACTCCATTCAAAATTTTACTGCACAAGTAAATTTTGAATCAAGTTTGTAAAAGCTAATACGTCAGTCCATACAAATGATAATTTGTAAAAATAAAAAAAATCGAGGGTGCGTGGAAGTGGGACAAAAAAAAATTATTCATACCACAACTAGAATCTTGGAGTTGTATCTTTTGTCAGCTTTTTTTCAGAAAATTTCAGAAGGCAATCAGCAGAACATTTACATTCAGCTTCATCATACAAGATAAATGATCACAATTTTTTAAAACACAGAATTCTCAATAAAAATGATTTAACAAATTGTTTTTTAAGAATCTGAAACATTTTATAGCACTGTAATTTATTTTGATTGGTTAGAAATAACATTCAAGCAGTACAGGTAAAAAATAAATCCCACTGCAGTATCTTGAATAACGCAATTTCAAACAACTAATTTTTTTCAACCCTCATAGATAAAAGGATTTCTTTAAAATAAGCGAAAAATGTCAAAAATAAAGATCCTTGAAGACGCTCTCATCCTGACATTGAGAAAATAAATTCAAAATTCGGAACGACAACGCGGGGAAAAAAAACAAGACACCACGTCAGCATTTTAGGTCCAAGAAGAGAATTGCAAAATATTTCCATCGACAGGGTCAAATTTCAAGGAAGGGAATTTCATTTTCCAGTCATGCTCAGTGAGTTGACAGGAAGAGACATTGAATTTTCAAAACAGAAACTTACGAAAAAAAAAGGAAGGAGAACACTAGTATGACCGAATGTTGCTCAATAATCCCAAGATACTTCGAGGAAATAATTAAAAAATTATTTGACAAAATAATTCAAAAATTATTTGAGGAAATAATTAAAAAAGTATTTGAGGAAATAATTCAATGAGAATATGCAGTGGAACCTCTTCAAGTCAAACTTGAAGGGACAAGCAGAAGAAAAAAATTAAGTTGGCAAGGGTTTGAGTCAGAAATTTGTGATATTCTGGGCAAATTTTTCTTCTTGAATGATTTGACTTGATCCTGAACTTGGAGGCAAGGATTCATTTGCCCAATTTGTCCTTCATTTTATTTTTTTTTAAAAACATCAAGTTATATTTTATTGCTTTTCTATTTTCCTACGTCCTTGAAATAATAGCCAAAAAGACCCATCAGAAAATTCGAGTTACTGAGCTTTTCTATTCATTGTTTCTGAAGGGGACTCGAAAATTTTAAAACTCAGAGTTTTTCCATTTTAAAAGGTTCATGTTATCATGGTTCAACCGCATAAAAAAAGTGAAACATCAAGAAAATCAAACGAAAATTGAAATAGCATAATTCCAAATTTCTCCAGAATTACAGAATTATTTCCGTAATAAATTTTTTTAAACTTCCGGTCTGAACTTCCGGGTATTATTTATCTTTTTCCGCAAAAAAAAAAACCTATACAGTATACGATCCAGAAGAAATAAAATGAAAAGCAGCAAGAAGAAGGCCCAGGAACCCCGGGTTCCAGGCTTTGGGTTCCCATTCTTTCTTATTCCTCCTCCTCCTCCTCCTCCTCCTTGGGGTTACCCTGACCGGAAACTAGGTCGTCGGTTCGCTCAAACCCCCCATGGGGTCACGGATGCCAAATACCTTATCCATCTCAAGGTGAAGACCAAGGTCTTCATCAATTCTTTTTCCTCATTCTGCCAAAATCTTCAGAATGAGATAAAATAAAAATACTTTGCGCCCCCATTCCATCCTTCAGAAAAAGCGGGTTTTGCAAAACAAGATTTCATACTAACTTTTGGCAGATTCTGGTACAGTAAAATCTTGTTGCAGCAAATAGCCTTGCAATTTTTTTTATTCAGTGAAACAATAAACTTGTTTCCAAATCCCAGCAGAAATCCAATAGGGTAAATGTTATAAAAATCTTGTTACAACAAACTCTCCAATTCCAGTACAACAAACTTTTTTAAAGAGCATATTGTGATTTTCCGAATGAAGAATCCCCAACAAAGGCAAGCACAGTCTCAAGTTCCCCATTCAAAATATGCCTGTGGCTAGTTTTTGAGACATGAATTGAAGGAGTATTCAAGGAAAAAATTCATCATAATTAACCTCAACATCCTCCTTTTAAAAAAATATTCCTGGGTTAGGAAAGATGGGGGAAAGGTTACAAGAAAAAAATGAACCCATCAAAACTCAGTTTAAAACGGGTTTGGATACTTGAGAAACCCTACTGATGCTCAACAACTAAAAGCTTTTTTTGAACACCCAAACTCACACATATGAGCAGGAATAGCTTAGAAAAACTTCCAAGTCCACTAAAAGTATTATTGTTTACCTGTTATTTAGTGTAAATGTTTTTTTATTTCAATTTTTTTGCAGATCAATATTTTTCAAACATGGAAAAATGTCTGGAAAGGCCAAAAAGGAAGATCTTGAACATAATGCAGGTTTAATTTAAAACAATCTTCCCATTAATAATTTTGAAGATCATTTAATAACAAATTCTTTGTTATGATACTTATGACAAACATTTTTCCTGGGGTCACTGCAACTTCATTGTAACGAGATCCTGCTGTATTATAGAAAATTGCTTGAAACATGAGAAGCAATAATTTGAATACAGTATAATTCGACAGCCAGTAACATCTTCATTTATATGAAAAAAATTTCTAGTGCTGCTAAAGACAATTTCTTATTTTCCATCACAAGCAGATCAAGCGCTTAGAAAATTGATGTTTTCAAAAGCCTACACATCATAACGAAAATCATCAGAGGCAAGAATTAGAATGTGATCAGACCAGCTGCGACATCTATCAAAGCTGGAATAACTCCTCATTGTACTGGACAAAGTTATGCATTTCGATACCAAGAGCCTATTTTTTTCAGGAAAAAAATTACCCTACCCATCTCAAGGTGATTATCATGGTCTTCACAATTTTTTTTCCTTCTGTCAAAATATTAGGAATGATGGGATAAATAAACGAGAAATTCCGGATGTCCGCATTCCATCTCGCAAAAAAACAAAGGACCACTTCCCAAAAAAATTGGGATGCCTTCAGGCGCAAAACTGGAAACCTTGGCGGGAGGCGGGTATTTTCCACATTTTTTTTCGATATTTATCAACAATGTTAGTTTTTTTTTAAACGAGGGGTGGTTCAAAAGTTATGAGAAGATTTCCAATTATCAATAATTCAATATTTCGTTTTTTTCAGAAACACCGCGATTCAAAAATGACTGATCTTGCATCACTCTTTTTTTTCAGAATGTTTTGTACGAATTGAAAAAAATGAAAATTTCCTCGATTTTGGTAAAAGTTTAAGGAATTCTCCAAAAATTTATACATATTTCGCCAAACTATCTTTTCTGAAAAGCAGTCTCAGAATTATTCCTGAATTTTTTTTTTTTAAGAAAGACAGGATAAAAATGAAAGATTCATCAAAATTAACCTCAAAATCCTCCTTTTCAAAAAATTTTCCTGGGTTGGGAAAGATGGGGGAAAGGATAGTTGAAATTTTTTTAGAACATTGCAACCTTTCAGGCGCATGTGCTAAAAGCAACTCAGTCAAATGAAATATAGTAAATTAAAAAAATAAAGATTCCTTGAAGATTAAATTTGACAGATATGTTTTGTTCGAAGTCCTTCATCGAATCATTACATGTAAATCCGCTGAATTTTCAAGACATGAAAAAGTGCATTGAACAACAAACATCAATGGAAACATATCTAGTAATCTAAAAACATTTTCAATGAAATCTGAAAAAGAGCCAAACCAAAATAATCCTCAGTATTTTTGTTCGTGATGAACGTTTTAATCCCTTTTTCTCTATTACTCCTTGGGTGTTTTTTTCTTCTTCATAATTTCTCACAGAGACGAAAAATAAATTACGTCAGAGGCATTTCCAGCTCACCTGGAAAGAATTTTGCACAAGTACAACAAAATAACCCAAAAAAACCACGATGAAAGATCATCTCCCTCAGCCTGGATCCAGTACCCCAGCATTAATTTCTAAAGTTACATTATTTTCTTTTACAAGAAATCCGTTAAAATTCTGAACAGAAAAAAAACTGCACCTGGGCAAGTAATATTCCTCGCAATTTCCGGCGCCTTAACACCAGGGAATTTTTTCCTCAATTTGCATTTTAGTTCGAAACACGCGCCGAAATTGAATAATTAAATAATATACAGCGAACATTTTGCACCGTTGCGCAAATATTTTCTCAAGTTAACTTATTTAATTGCTGTGTACATCAGTGAGCCATTTAAATTTGTTTTCTTTGCAGTATCTCACGTATTCACTGTCTGGAAAATATATAAATAAAGCAGATGCACGAGGGAAAATTAATTGAGTACTCAAAAAGTGGGCTATTTGTCAAAATCAGCAAATTTTGTACTTGGAAAATTACCGTAGTAATCAGACTTCAATTTTGACTGCGAGTGACATTTAATCATGCCAAAAAAATCTTCCCAGGCCACAGGACGACTCAATAACTCATTTTCTGCAC
>CAJPEX010002980.1:0-18838 GCA_905338405.1 Notodromas monacha
GGATGAATTGAAAAAATTAGTAGGGAGGAAAGTGCCAAAAGAAAACACACAAATCGACCGAGTTTTTCTTGGTCGAAAGGAAGAAGCCGAGGTTAATGGGTGCAGGTACGTGAAATTTTCATCATTTCAAAAAATAAAAAATAAAACTGGTTCTGAGAATATCACACGACGTCGAATAATGCGTGGAACATTAAAAGTCTTTTTTTCCCATTGGACAAAAAATTTAAATACGCAGGGTGGAAAGAAAACCCCCTTTTTGACTAATAAAACTTGATATAGTTAATTTTTTTACTTTACAAAGTCCACTAGCGGACAACCTGTAGGGCACGGCGCAAACACCTCTGGCTTCAAGGCCTTTCGTAATGCCTTAAATGAGAACGCTGCCATTCTTTAAAAAACCAATCTTTCATTCTTTTTTTTTTGAAGTTATGAAAAGGTCCATTGAAACGTTGAACGTCGAAATAAAAATTAGCGAAGAGTTTGAGGAAAGATTTCCCAGCTTTCAATTTTTAAAAATCAAGTCGACATAATTTATTCAAAATGACTGGAAGACAATTTTTTTTTCGAAAGAAACAGATGAGACCAGGTTGGAATTTTAATCTGCAACATCCCAAAATGTTTAAATGTGTGAATTAGATTACCTTAATTCTCGAATTTATCATTTCTTTTCAAAACGAATGGCCTTTCGATTTTTATAGGTCGGAATGGATTGAAAAATAATGTTCAAAATGGAAGACAAATTTAAAATTTTAACGTTTGCTCTACGACGAAGTAGAATCTTGTTACAACAAAGAAATTTCTTCCCAAGCAATATTCGCTGTTTTGAGACTCAGTTATTTGACACATTTTCGAAATTGCAGGGACCTGGACACAGTTTTTTTTAGCAATAATTTATTCATAAAGGAGCTTCGTTGTATGTTGAACAATAAAAAGTAAATCAACTCTCGGTTTTCTGTTTACTCGTCGCCGAAAATGGGCGCAGAGAAGCGAAACGAAACAGCTTCATTAAAGGTTCACTTACTTTTGACCTAAATAGTGTCCAACAAGGCCTAAAAAGTTTTCTTCATAGGTGTCTTTAGCTCAGATGTGAACGTTCCGAGTCCCTGATTTGAAGGGCAAGTGTCCAATTGACAAGACCCACAGGAACCAGTGCAGAGCTTGTCGTCTCAAAAAGTGCTTCGAATCAGACATGAACCGAGATGGTGAGGAAATCCTTTCTACTTGAGGAAAAAAAATCAACAAAATTTCATTTAAAAATTCAGCAAAAAAATAATTTCTGTGTGTCATGGGAAAAACCATTTTAAGGCGATGCCTCGGAAACACTCCCAAAACTAAAATTCTTAATCACTGCGTCACTTTGAAACACAAGAGATTTAGAGCAACTACACAAACTCTGAAAATTATGAAAACAGCATCAATCAATTTACAACACAATTTTGCGGCACAATTTTTCTTGGACCTGGCTGTATTTTTCTACAATCATTGATCCTCCTAAATCCCTTCCACTTCACAAGAAATGCCCTTGTCTACTGAATTTCATAAGAAGGAACCTGAAGCACACTCACTTCAGTATTCTCTTTTTTCTCCAGAACATTCCTTTCTTCCTAAATTCCACAGGAAACGCTTTCATGTTTTTCACCTAGCCAACGCATTCAGTTGCCATTGAAAATGTGGAAATTTACAGGCCCTTCAAGGCATCTGATGGTTACCTGAATAATTTATACATGAAATTAAATCTCAACTGATCAGATTCAAAACTCTTTCAAAATTTGTGGGATCATCTTTGCAACTGATGGCTGCAAGGATTTTTTAATTCATTGTTTTAAAAATAAACAGCCTTGTTTCATCAAAGAAAAAGAGAAATTAATGACAGCAAAAACAGAAAATAATTTGAGAAATGTTGTGGAAGAGGAAGATGATAATGAACTGGACAATAATTAAGCAGTTATCTTTGATTCTGATGAAGGTGATGAGTGAATATGTAAAATCATACAGTGGCTGTTTCATGAAAAAAAAAAACAGTGTGATTGTGCCTGTCTACTTTTTTTCCTTTTCTTACACAAAAAATAATATGTCAGCTAGAAAAAAAGCACACCAGCTTGAACAAAAAAATCTGCCATATATATATTATATATGTATAAGATGATATATATATATATATATATGCATATATATATAGTGAGACCCCCATATGTGGACACCTCAACCTGAGGACCATTTGACGTAGGGACACTTATTTCCCCATAAAAAAGTAATGTAAGAAAAGTTCTTGGGTATTTCTCTCACCAATTCACCATCCATTTAGCTAATTAAAAAAATTACCTCCAGCAGAGAGGGACTTCCTTCTCTCTTTTTCACTGGAATATTATTTTTACAGCCACCATTTCTATGTACTTTACAGAGGTATCAGCATTCAATTCCCCAAATGCCCATATTGTGTTAAAATATATTGATTGGAATAAGTTTTAATTTGGAGGCAATTTTCATTTTCATGGAATTATGGTGAGTATTTTGTACAGAAAACACCAATTAAAAATTATACTGTATAATGTAAGTCAAAGGGAAAATGAGACTCAACTTAGGGACACTCTTGATACACCAATTACGTCCGCATCTCCGGGTCTCACTGTATATAATACAGTTAACTTTGGGGAAAGGGTTCAACACAAAAATTTCATTTGGGATTTTGAAAATGAATAAAACGGGGGGGGGGGGGGGTTGGCCAGGGATGAACTAAAAAATTGGTATTATAGAGGTTTGAATTGGCACTCTCACATTGCATTCCATTATAGACACATGCATTCCCGTTTTAAAAATGTGTCTCCTCTTTAAAGTTGTATAATAAAAAAAGAAGAAGTAAAAAAGTAAAACCAGAAAAAAAGTAAGGGGGGGAAATACATGGGATATCCTCAGCACCTTCCTCAGGGAAACCTCATCACCGGAAAACACGCACCATAGCTTCCTTTCCCGCATCACCAAAGGAAATGGCGAGAAGTCCTCAACTTTCCTTCTTTACTTGTGCACAAAGTAACTCCTTGGCAAATTGATGACACTACCCCACACAGACTTGTCTCAGCAAAAAGAAAAATGAAACCCAGAGAAGAAACATTTTCTAAATGACCACACGTACGTACGTACTGCACCCGTCTTCCGCTGTGACCATCGGTATATCTTCTCTCATTCTTCAAAAATTGCAGAAGCAAAGAAAAATTTCGCAGAATATATCTGAGTCGTCCTTTTTATGCATTTATTCACTCGACTGCGAAATAATCTTCGTCGATTTTCGCGCACATTATCTACTTCGGTTCCCCCGTTCTTTTGAACTGCGCAAAAATTTTCACGTTTTAACTTTTAACTTTCAATTTATAAAAAGGGAAATCATAATTTTCTAGCAGTCTCATTTTAGGAAATTTTAAATTTATTTCTATATAGGCTCCGTGCTGGAGGTTTTTCATAGCAAGATTTTTCCTTTCATGTGAAGTATTTAATTCTCTCGATATCCCGTTGAAATTCGCGAATATTCCAAGTATGTCAACATATCGGGTTATTATGAAATCCCTGCTTCTCCTCGAAATTCCCTCAGACGACATTCTGAAATTCCGCTGTTCATGTGCTGATTTCGCCCCAGGGACTGTTATCCTTCTCTTTTTTTTTTGTTGCTTCAAGTCTCCTCAACACGTAATGACCGGAAGCAGGATAATCGCGATCAATGAGGCCGTTTTCCCCCTGTCCAATAGGCCAGACTAAATCGCGCGCAAAAAAAAAAAAAAATGAAAGGGGGGAAAAGAACCCGAGCAGATGTTAACTGGATTAGCGCAGCAACAGGCCAGGAAGGCCGACTAGCCAGCAGCCAGTGCATCAATACCTAATCTGCTCCAGGGTGCTGCTGATGCTTTGCTGCTGCTGCTGCTTCTGCTGAGCAAGGATGACAGCAGATGCTGGGATTCCCATGCTCCTCAATAAGAGGAGAGGGGTGCTAGTTTAGATCTCCAGAAAAGGAGATCCTTCCCCACCCCAGGCCCCTTATTCCTAGGCTCATCCTTGATATTATGGTCAAATATTCATGCAGTCATGAATCACATGATGGCTTTGCTGGATTCTCACACTTTTTGTGTGGGTGTTTTTCCCCTTCCTTTTATGGATTTTCTGGATCAATTTCGGGTTTTGTCTGGATTGACGGAATAATCAGGGCGGAGATGATACTCATCAGTGGCTTGAGTTATGAAGACACTTGACCAATTCAATTTAACTTTGAAATGAGATTTTTCCAAAATTAAAATTTAGAACAGTATGGTACTGGCATGTGGACGCCCTGTTGGGGAACCACGTATGCACCACCAAATGAAGTTAAATTAAGAAAACATATAACAAAAATTAGCGACTACAATAAAATTACTCCTCAAAGGACAACCACTTTTTAAAGGAAATAGCACCACCTAAATGCTAAATGTCCTGAACAATTGACCCTTGGATGGCGGGGGTTCTTTCCCATTGCCGGCCAAAATCCGATTATTTTTGTATGCTGTAGCGTTTTAAGTTTTCTGAAGGTCAGAAAAGACCTTCCAGGTGGGCTGAGGCAAAGTCAGGATTAATCCAAGAAAAGCCCATTGCTTGGCATAGGATTTTTTTTATTTTCCCACAAAATTTTTCTGTGCAAAAAGAAAAAAACATCGGATTTTTCCCGGACTTTGTCCTCAAACCCCTGTTGCCCTTTTTTAATTTTATGCCCTGAGGTGTAACGAAATTTCGCAAAAATAGTCCGACTTTGCCGCCCAAGGGTTAAAACCAAATTTGATTCCTGTTTTTGCTTCATCCACCAAAGAAAAAAGCCAACAAAGCCACATTTGCCATCAAATTTTTGCGATGAAAAAAGTGTGTGCAAAATTCCAAATTTGGAAGAGTTCTGCTGAGTTGTTAAAAAGTGTTGTTTAAATATTCTGTTCAAACTTATATTTTTGGGACAACATTGAAATACATTTTGAACAGTTTGATTAATCCTTTAGGATTTTCCTAAGGGCCGGAACAGGGTCCGACTAAGACGAAAAATAAAGATTAAAAACTTGAAACGAAATAAGGAGTAAAAACTAGGTGATCGTTTAAAAAGTTTAAATACAACAGGTAAGTTATTCCCCAACACATCCCAAAGAGTGTATGATTTGACTTAAGGACATTTGAAACTTTTTATACATACTGTATCTGCCCTGACATCTAGACAATTTATGGAGATGACACATATTTTACCAAAATATCTGGGAAAATTTGTTTTTTAAATTTTGATATCCCTTGAACAAATTGAGCTTTTTAAATCCGCAATAATTTAAAATTACTGCAAAATTTCCAGAAAAGGAGATCCTTCACCACCTCTCTTATTCCTTGGTTCATCCTTGATATTATGGTCAAATATTCATGCAGTGATGAACCACATGATGGCTTTGCTGGATTCTCACACTTCTGTGTTTTTTCTTCTTCTTCCCTTAATGAATTTTCTGGATCAATTTTGGGTTTTGTCTGGATTAACAGAATAATCCTGGCAGAGGTGATCACTGGCTTGAGTTATGAAGACACGTTAGAGTTTAGCGATTCAAATTGATTCTAAATTGTGGGTTTGAAAAAATTAAAATTCAAGACTGTATGGCCCTGACATGTGGGCAACCCAAAATGTGGATGATTTTCCTTAGGAACCCTTAACATTTTTTTTAATATCTGCCCTGACATCTAAACATATTTCATTGAGAAAAGACATATTTTACCATCATATCTAGAAAAATGTAAAAATGTTTTTTTTTAATTTCTTGAACAAATGGAGCTTTTCATATTCGCAATACTGTAATTAAAAATTAGTGCAAGATCTCCAAAAAGGAGATCCTTCCCCAGCCCCCTTATTTCTGGGCTCATCCTTGATATTACAGTAATGGTCAAATATATGCATGCCGCCATGAATCACATGATGGCTTTGCTGGATTCTTGCACTTTTGTGGTTTTTTCTTCATTTTATGGATTTTCTGGATCAATCTTGGAGAAAAAAACCCGTATCCTTGAATCACAGAAAATTCAGGTTCATTTTTTTGAGTTGCAGTACTTTTTTTATTAAAAAAAAAAACTCAGGCCTGAGTTGGCAGAACTGGTTTAAATGTTCCTGTAAATAGGGTTTAGCAACACACTTATTTGATCACTGCAACAAATCTTTGCATCTTAATGAAAAAAAAAAAACTTCTGGAACCCAAATGCTTTCTTCTACTAATGAGATTATACACACTATACTGTCCTTGATTGAGTCACACCAGCAGCAGAGAGTGACTATGACCTAGAGAGATATCCAGGAATTCCGCTGCCTGGAAAGGAAGCATCGGAAAACCATTAACTCTGGGAAAAAGTCAAGTGGCAACAGCTGAAAATCTCCCCCTTATTCGATCTCGCCCTCTTCTCCACATGCATACCGTGCACTCAATCCATCAACTAATTAGGAAATCCTAAAAGGATTCCCGGCCTTGTCCCAGGCTGATTCTGCTTTTTATTTCTAATTTTTGAACTTTGCTTTATTCCTCATTTTTGATCCACTAGCAAATTTTTCAAATTTATGTTGCGGTAAGTTATTCCCCAACATGTCCCGAAGAGTGGATGATTTGACTTGAGGACATTTGAAACTTTTTATACATACTGTATCTGCCCTGACATCTAGAAAATTTATGGAGATGACACATATTTTACCAAAATATCTAGGAAAATGTGCTTTTTAAATTTTGATATCCCTTGAACAAATTGAGCTTTTTAAATCCGCAATAATTTAAAATTAGTGCAAAATCTCCAGAAAAGGAGATCCTTCACCACCTCCCTTATTCCTTGGTTCATCCTTTATATTATGGTCAAATATTCATGCAGTCATGAACCACATGATGGCTTTGCTGGATTCTCACACTTGTGTTTTTTTCTTCTTCTTTTTCATGTTATGGATTTTCTGGATCAATTTTGGGTTTTGGAAAAATCATGGGGGAGATTTTGGGTTTGACAAAATTAAAATTCAAGACTGCACAGCCCTGACATGAGGACAACTGAAAATGTGGATGATTTGACTTTGGAACCCTTAAACATTTTTGTTAGTATCTACCCTGACATCTAGACATATTTCATTGAGAAAAGACATATTTTACCAACATATCTAGAAAAATGTAAAAGATGTGTTTTTATTTTATTTTGAAATTTCTGGAACAAATGTAGCTTTTCACATTCGCAATACTGTAATTAAAAATTAATTCAAGATCTCCAAAAAGGAGATCCTTCCCCAGTCCCTTATTCCTGGACTCATCTTTGATATTGAGGTCAAATATATGCATGCCGCCATGAATCACATGATGGCTTTGATGGATTCTTACACTTTTGTGTTTTTTTCTTCATTTTCTGGATTTTCTGGATCAATCTTGGGGGGAAAATCTGTATCCTTGAATCACAGAAAATCCAGGTTATTTTTTTGAGGTGCTATGTTTTTTTTTTATTAAAAAAAAAAACTCAGGTCTGAGTTGGCAGAACTGGTTAAAATGTTCCTGTAAATAGGGTATAGCAACACACTTATTTAATCACTGGAACAAGTCTTTGCATCTTAATGTAAAAAATTCTGGAACCCAAATGCTTTCTTCGACTAATGAGATTATACACACTATACTGTCCTCGATTGAGTCACACCAGCAGCAGTGAGTGACTATGACCTAGAGAGATATCCAGGAATTCCACTGCCTGGAAAGGAAGCATCGGAAAACCATTAACTCTGGGAAAAAGTCAAGTGGCAACAGCTGAAAATCTCCCCCTTATTCGATCTCGCCCTCTTCTCCACATGCATACCGTGCACTCAATCCATCAATGCACACCATCTTCACAGTCCATTTTTTGGGTGCTTTTTTTCCCTCTCTCCTCTTTTGCTCTATATATTCAGGGAAAAAAACTGGGGGAAAGAGGAGCGAAAGAAAGAAAAAAAGGAAAACAGGTTCGTCAAGAAAGGAATTAGCCTCTTGCTACTGTTTGCCTGACCCCATTTATTTTTTCTTTCCTTTATAAGGGGGGCGATTCAAGAGTGTGTTCAGCTAAATGGCCGCTGAGCTGAAAAACATGCTTGAGTCACGGCTTTGGAGCAGAGCAAACAGGGGATTGAGTTGCTGTGTGAGCCATTGCTTGCGTTATAAGAGGGCAGCCCACTTGGCAAAGAAGGGATTTTTGCCTGCATGGTTATGAATGTATAAGGGATGTAGTTTTTCTGTATACATGCTTATTTTTGTTGTTTGTATCTTTGAGCCAGTTATTGGGATCAATCTTTTGAACTATTTCCCATCAAGCCACACATTATTTTAAACACCATTTTTTATTCATGCCGTTGCTGGTCCAAATCAAAGCAATACAGTGACACCCAATAATAATCCAATGGGCCATTTGAGATGCAGGAGTTTAGACTTGACTATGTGAGACCAAAAATTGATGACCAATGCTTAGACAAAGGTATATTTGTGACATAGACATATGTCCTCTAAAATGATCTTGTCTACAATGGTCTCTCTGTATAAATTTGTTTTGGTCCCATGGGGCTCTCTATACACATATTGCAGGTGTTTTTCACTGTGAATGTTTCTCTAAAAACTTGTATGGCCTCCTGGACTTTGTGGTATAGGGAGAGTCCACCTGTACATTAAAATAGTGACACTGGTACAGTAATAATTCATAAAAGGTTGCATTTTCTCATGGCATTTAATAAAGGCCAGCTTTCATGACAGAACCTTTCCATATTGTAAAAAAAAGGCCAAGGCACAACTGAGAACAACAGGAAAAAGCAAAGTAGAACCTCAGCATGATGAAAAGCAGCTACATCACTTTCCAGAAATGTTGTAAAAGAAAAAATCCATATGGAAAGTGTGCTTCATTATAGTTTTTTGTTCAGCCCTTCAGTTTAGGATGGGTCTTACAGAGTGTTGCCCCAACATGTGGATGCCTTAACATAAGTACAATTCAACTCATGGAAACTTCAAAATAAAAATGATTGCCTCAACTTCAGGAAATGTCTGATGGGCGCACACAATTTTCAAAATTTACTGGAAAAAATTAGAATTGGCATTGCCATTAAGGACAGTTGTTTATAAATGTTCAGGTTCACATATTGAAGCACATGGGAAAATGAGATCCAACATGTGAATGTTCTGACTAATGGACCCAGTCCAAGAATTAACTAAGTTTGCATCTTATTTATAGCCATACTAAGATTTGACAACTAACTACAGTGTAAGATTAAGAAAATTTAATTCTTTGAAGAACCCCAGCCTGCCACATTTTAAAACAAATTTGAAGACCAGTTTCCTATTTGAAAGAATGCACTTTGAGGCCAACTATATTTGCTGAAAAATACTGCCTTGTGAGAATTTAATTTCCACCTGTCCAACATTCAAAATTTTTCTGGGATACACAGTTGGAGTATTTTCAGACTTTAGCTACTACCAGGCGCTACATTGCAATTCAGCCCTAATCCGTTGCCAAACTAGGGGCAAATTACAAAGCTGTTGAGTTATGAGAGACTTTGTGAAATTCAAAAATATCAGTACACAAATGCCAAAAAAGTGGCCAAAGCACGTAAAATTGCTGGACAAGGGTCCTATTGCAAGTCAACGTCCCTGAAAATTTGACCATCAATTTGCGGGAGGTCAAATTGCAAGGCATCACCTGTACATATAATAAAATTTTGCACTTATTCTGTTTATATTTCCCAGAGCAGCACATCCAAAAAAAAAATCCTTACAACACTCACTGGGAGAAAGAGTTGGAAAAAATACCAGGAAATCTGCCTTTGATTGTGTGAATCCAAAAAAAAATGTTGACAAAAGTGTTCACAGTTGACATAAAATGATAGAATCCCATTTTCTGGCAGCTGTTCAACACGAACGGGGTCCTCGCAAGGCGAAAAACAAGGAAGGCACTACTTCATCTTTGCCACTAGATGTCCCTAGACTCAGTCCTCTGTTCCAGCCGTCGCATGGGTCACCAGGTGGGTACCCCGCCACGGCCACATCGGGCCACAACTCCACGATCGGGCCACAGGGCCAGGTCGTGTCCCCGGGCACCGGGATGCCGGGTTTTGGCGGCTTCTCGGAAGCCGCCACCAAGGCCGCCGTTTTCTATCCGCATCACCAGTTCCCGTTATTTTTGGCCCAGCCGCCGTCGCTGTTGCAAATGCTCGTCACTGCGGAAAAGTGCCAAGTGAGGACTTTTCCCTCTGATTTTTTGTTTATCTGATAAATACATACAGATCAAACAGAGGATATATGAATTGATCAACATTTTATAGAGCAAGTATTAATATAGCCAAAAGCAATAGATCAAAAAGCAATGAAGCATGCTTCAGTAGGTCAATTCCTATCTAAAAAAAATTGTGCCATTAGAGAAAATATCCATAGAGCAAATTTCAATAGAGAAAATACAAATCAAGAATATGACAATGGAGAAAATGCCATTTGATAAAATGCCAACAGAGGAAATGTCAATATTGTATAGGGAAAATTCCTGTACAGTAAATAGGTCATGGTTACAATAGATGCCAAATGAACAAGTGCTGGTAGAGTAAAATCAATATTGAGTGAGAATAATAGTTCAGCAAGTATCAATAGAGCAAATATTTTCTGACGAAGTATCAGCGGAGAATGGAGAGAATGAGAGAAAGAGTCAAGAATTATTGCATAATAATCTGATCTATTTCACAAGCCCCAGCCAAAAATACACTTATGAACTTATGCTCTGATATTTGCTTTTTTTTAATTTGCTCCTGTGAAAACTCATGAGCACTTTTGTAAACTGCTTTCAGCTCTTTTTTTCTTTTTTCTTTTTACTGGTACAGCTTTTCTTCCAATGCTACAGCCATGCTTTTTTCCATTGTTTTAAAAGTTGATATTTTCATAGGAGATTTTATGGACAGCTCAGATGCAAGACAATGGAAGGTATGGCCCATCTTTGCCTGGTACCATTTCAGGCATTCTGGGAACACCTACTGCTGGCTCACCAGTTCCTCCCTGCACTTGGGAATCCATTCAGGTGAGAACAGAACTTGAATGAAAAACATCTTTGGGTGAAGTGTGACCTTCCCTGTAAAAATGTCAGCAAGAGTTCACTTTTAAAGGTCACATTTTCTCAGAAAAGTTCATTACACACATATGAATATCAGGTAATTTTGTACCATAATTCTTACATGTCTCGCTGTGATTTTACTCTTGAGCAATTGTCAATACATTCTCACAAATCTTGGCACTCCATATCCCATGAGGATATAAAAATGTATGAATATAAGATCTATCAAGCTTGACTGAGAGGCTATTTGAATGAGGTAGCATTCTCAGCAATACAGTGTTTATAACTTACAAAATTCCAAACATTTTGAGGCTAGTACATGTTTTGGTTGGTGTGGAATAAGTTATCAAGAGATATTTCTTGATCCTCAGAATATTTTTGCATAAGAATAATAACCCTGGAATTAATTGTTTTTCTTATAATGGGATGAGATGTTGCATGTTTTGCCAAAGCCGGATCTTGAAGTGAACTTGAACAAAGAAAAATATTTGGAAAATACAGTGGCCCCCCACCTAACAGACCTCCCGTGTAAGGGATTTTTGCCAAACAGACCAGCTCTGCAAGCAGTTTTTCCTCCCGCCCAACAGACAAAATCCACCAAACAGACTTCTTTTGGTTTAAAATTTGTGCTGAAAAATTGAAATTTTCAGTTTTAATGTAATTGAATTCGTGTAAAGGACTTTTTGTCTAACAGACTTGTCCCTTGCACAAATCAAGTCCGTTAGACAGGGGTTGACTGTACAGTAAACCCCCTGCAGAATGAACCTCTTGCAATAAGGATTTTTTCAGAAAAGACCACCTCCAGAGGCAGTTTTTCCTCTCCCAGAACAGAAAAAAGTCACAGAACAGACTTCAGTCTGTAGAAGTATGTGCCACCAGCAGTGGACATAAGTCCCTCAGGTCCACTGCAGAATTTGCAGAACAGACTTTTCACAGAACAGACTAGTCTGTTGAACAAATCAAGCCTGTTCTGCAGGGGTCAACTGTATTGGAAGCATACTTATCAAGTGCCATGACTTATGTATGATTTTCTTTCAATACAGGAAGTAACAGCAAGGTTGCTCTTCATGATGGTGAGATGGGTGCAAACATTGGCACCCTTCAGAACCCTCTCACGCCAAGACCAACTGAACTTAATTGAAGAAACCTGGAAGGACTTGTTCATCATGCACCTCACACAATGGGGGGTTTCAATGGACCTACCAGCCATCTTATCTGGGCCAAAACCCCAGGCCATCTTGTCCCAAGACGATGGTGAACTTGAAAAACGTGGTTTTTTAGATTAATTTTTTAATCTACTATAACTATTTAAATTTGCTCCTGTGAAAACTAATGAGCACTTTTGTAAATTGCTTTCAGTTTTTTTACTGATACAGCTTTTCTTCTGGTGCAACAGCCATGCTTTTTTCCATTGTTTTGAAATTTGATATTTTCATAGGAGATTTTATGGACAGCTCAGATGCAAGACAATGGAAGGTATGGCGCATCTTTGCCTGGTACCATTTCAGGCATTCTGGGAACACCTACTGCTGGCTCACCAGTTCCTCCCTGCACTTGGGAATCCATTCAGGTGAGAACAGAACTTGAATGAAAAACATCTTTGAGTGAAGTGTGACCTTCCCTGTAAAAATGTCAGCCAGAGTTCAATTTCATGAATGAATGAACAGAAAACTTTATTTGCTGCTTTTCAGTGTTCACAAGGCACAACCAAGACTCCGACATCCAAACCCCCTCCCCACCCAACCCAACTTGGTTAGGTTAGGTTAGGTCACTTTTAAAGGTCACATTTTCTCAGAAAAGTTCATTACACACATGAATATCAGGTAATTTTGTACCATAATTCTTACATGTGTCGCTGTGATTTTACTCTTGAGCAATTTTCAATACATTCTCACAAATCTTGGCACTCCATATCCCATGAGGATATAAAAATGTGTGACTATAAGATCTATCAAGCTTGACTCAGAGGCTATTTGAATGAGTCAGCATTCTCAGCAATAAAGTGTTTATAACTTACAAAATTCAAAACATTTTGAGGCTAGTACATGTTTTGGTGGGTGTGGAATAAGTTATTAAGAGATAATTCTTGATACTCAGAATATTTTTGCATGACAATAATAATCCTGGAATTAATTGTTTTTCTTATAATGGGATGAGATGTTGCATGTTTTGCCAGTGCCGGATCTTGAAGTGAGCTTAAAAATCAATGAAATATTTGGAAAATACAGTAAAATCCCCTGCAGAATGGACCTCCTGCAATAAGGATTTTTGAACAACAGACCACCTCCAGATGCAGTTTTTCCTCTCCCAGAGCAGACAGGATTCACAGAACAGACTTC
The DNA here is from genome assembly GCA_905338405.1 of Notodromas monacha. Classification (NCBI taxonomy): domain Eukaryota; kingdom Metazoa; phylum Arthropoda; class Ostracoda; order Podocopida; family Cyprididae; genus Notodromas; species Notodromas monacha. The sequence goes on from CAJPEX010002980.1 coordinate 13,425, forward strand.
AGTCTGTAGAATTGTGTGCCACCAGTGGACATGAGTCCCTCAGGTCCACTTCAGAATTTGCAGAACAGACTTTTTACAGAACAGACTAGTCTGTTGAACAAATCAAGTCTGTTCTGCAGGGGTCAACTGTATTGGAAGCATGCTTATCAAGTGCCATGACTCATGTATGATTTTCTTTCAATACAGGAAGTAACAGCAAGGTTGCTCTTCATGATGGTGAGATGGGTGCAAACATTGGCACCCTTCAGAACCCTCTCACGCCAAGACCAACTGAACTTAATTGAAGAAACCTGGAAGGACTTGTTCATCATGCACCTCACACAATGGGGGGTTTCAATGGACCTACCAGCCATCTTATCTGGGCCAAAACCCCAGGCCATCTTGTCCCAAGACGATGGTGCTCCAAAAGACTTACACTACCTCCAGGTGTGATTAACTATCAAACTTAATTTGCTGATCATGAATTAATATTACAGTTTTTGATGCTAATTTTCTTTTCATTAAATATGCCTTTGGTCATTAAACAAGTGTATGATTCATTTCAGGACATAATGCGACGGTTTCGGCAACTGAATCCAGATGGAACTGAATATGGATGCTTGAAGGCTATCAGCTTATTCAGACCAGGTACTGTATTAAATGAACAAAAGTGGATTATTCAAGAGTTTTGTGCATAATCAATACATAATATTTTCTGCTGTGAAATATGACAAATTTTCTGATTCAAATATGGTATCCAAGAATAAGCTATGCAAAACATTCAGAAAATAAGGTGGTTAGCTTTTTTATGCACACCACTCTCATCATCAGAACTGACAAAAAACCAAATTCAACCCGTCAAATGAGTGAAACAGAGGAAATCTTAAAAAAATGCCTTGATGCCTAATGACCACTGACCGACCTAGCAAACATTTTCTAGCCTACCCTTGAACTATTAAAGTTAGAATAACAATTTTTAATAATGCTGTTGTTTCTTTCCCTCAACAAAAATGGTTGTTTTTCAAGCATTTTTGTTGAGGAAAAGTTAGAAGAATGGAAGGAAATTTTAATTGGTGATATTCTAGGCCTAAAATTGCTTTGCGTACCTCATGAAAAAGTGACATCTATGCAAAGTTATACCAGAGGATTGACTCCTGCTTTGCTCATAGATGTTGCATATGCATGAAGCAAAATAGCTATTAATTTTGTGGGCTATTTTTTAAAGAGAGCAAGGCAATTTAATAAGGAAAAGCATTTGAATGAACTATAGCAGTGTTTTCAGGGGTCTGTGCTTTGTCATTTGAAAATTTAGGCTAATTCTTACATTTTTCTGCCAGATTTTTTCTCAGAAACCAATTAAAGGGTTTTACATTAATCCTGAAGTGAAAACATTTCCTGCCTTGAACAACTGTTTCACCTAACAACCACCATGCAGGAACAAATTGTGGTAATGACTCATGAGGCAAGGCACCACTGTATGCTATAAAATATAAGAAAAAAAATTGGATTTCATCTGACTTATTGCCCATCTACTGCGCTATGTCTTCAGAAACAGCAGGTCTGTGTGACTTGCATGCAGTGGAAATGGTGCAAGACCAGATCCAGTGCATTTTGAGCGACATGTAGGCCGTAGCCGTAGGGTCTGTTGGGTGGTCCAAGCCGGCTAATAACGACGACAAAGGCCGAAACGCTCGGTAGGCCTGTAGGCAACACCTCTCGGACAAGAAGTTCCTGTGCCACCCGCTTCTGCCCATGCGTCGACTCATGAGGGACATGATCCAGATTGACGGATCCAGGATAGACTAATAGGACTTTTAGTTACAGTGGTGCCTCGGTTAACAGACAATCCATTAATAACAAGTAGAGTCTCTGTTACATCTGAAAAAGTTTTCCAACCATAAATACCAAAATATGAAGTCATTGGAATTGCTTTGTTCACATTATACCACACACATAATTAAAACAATCCATTTTATCTCTATACATGCACAAGGGATTCCTTTTGTGGGGTTTTGTGAAATTTACTTGAATACGCAGTACAGTGAGACCCCAAGATGCGGACGTAAGTGGTGCATCAAGAGTGTCCCCAAGTCAAAATGTCCCTAAGTCAAGTCTAATTTTCCCTTAGACTTACATTATATAGATTTTAATTGGTGTTTTATGCACAAAATACTTACCATAATTCCATGAAAATAAAAATTGTCTCCCAATTTAAACTGATTCTGATTAATGTATTTCAACACATAATATGGACATTTGGGGAATTGAATTCTGATACCTCTGTAGAGTACACAGACAAGTTTGAATTCTCAGTAAAAAAAATAACATTCAAGTGAAAAAGAGAGAAGGAAGTCCCTCTCTGCTGGAGGTGATTTTCTTTAAATTAGCTAATAAATGGATGGTAAATTGGTGAGAGAAATGCCCAATAACTTTTCTTACATCAATTTTAGGGTTGAAATATCTGTTTCTTGTAATTTTGCCTGAAATAGTTCAGCATTTTTATCACAAAATGTCCTTACGCTGAGTCAGTGTCCTCATGTTGGGCCTTTTTTATGAATTTTTTATTAGAAAATAAGTGTCCCTATGTTGAATTGTCTGCAGGTCAAGGTTTCCGCATGTGGGGGTCTCACTGTATCCTTACCAATGCACATAAAACAATGAATGTATAATGTAATTGAGACCACAAAATTGGCAATATGTAGCTATAATTGTTTTTTCCTGCAAACAGGACATTGGGAATTGAAAAAAGAAGTTTGTGATTGCAGTCAACCCCTGCAAAATGGACTTACTTTGTGCAACAGTCTTTTATGCAAATTCAATTCTTAAGAGTTACAATTTTTACTCATTAGCCTTAATTTTAAACCAACAGAAGTCTGTCATGCAGATTTAACCCATTGGGCAAGAGGAAAAACTACCTCGCCCAGAGGCAGTCTGCTGTACAAAATTCAATTGTGTGGGAGGTCTGTTGTGGAGGGGTCCGCTGTGCAAAAAATTATTACATCGAGACTTGGGAAGCATTGCTATAACTACCCCAAATCAGCATGGAACACAAAGAGTAATTAGTAATTGATGATAAATATTTTGCACAATATGCATTGCAATAAGATTCAAGCATATATGCAGTGTCCAATTTTTTTCAGAAAGAGAATTAAAAATTTATTCTTGTTCCCAAGAGGATTGGCTGCTCTTTTATGATTCAATAAAAAAGCAGTTGGGCATTCAATAAAAGAGCAGTCAATGTTTTGACTTTTCTCCATGCTGGAATTCTACATTCAATAAATATTCATCCATTTTTTCATAATCCGATTCCATCATAAAAGTCCCCTAATTTAACAGTAAATACTCTATTCTTTATCAATCTGGAGGCAAGATGACATGCATTTTAACACTTTATTGCTGTAGATGGTTTCAGTTGTACAGCTTAGGATAGAAGCAGAACCCATTGAAAACATTTCCAATCGAACAAAGTGAAATGTTTGATTGTGAAAAGATTATGCTGACAGAAGAATTTTCTAGACAAATTAAAAGTTTTTAGGATGAAGACACTACAGTAAATTAGTTTCACTTCCTGAGGTATATTGGAAAAGAGACGGAAATCTCAGGAAAATAACAAAGCATGTATGTTCAGAACTCTGAAGATTGATACGGTATTCATGATTTGAAAATGGCGATTCAAGGAGGGTAATTTGTCAGCATGTAGTCAGAACATGAGCAAATTTTTGCCGTTAGGCTGATGAATCTGTTGTGCAAAAAAATCTGCTGAATGTGACGCGTCTGTTAATCAGGGTACCACTGATTTATTTATTTATTTATTGCATTCCGTGTCACTGGGCTTTCATCGGCAATCGTCATTCCATGAAAACGTAAAAATCATTGCCAATTGATTTTATCTCTGATTTCAGTTGTGGTTCAGGAATTCCGGGATTTGTGATTTCGCCCGGCTTTTTTTTTTTTCAAATCGTCCCTGACTGAAAAATAATATTTCGGGGAAACTTACCGAAACTTCCAACTACAAGAAGCTCCCTTAAAAGAAAAAAAATAAATAAACTCGAAAGGACTTTAAGAAATATTTCGTTCCTTAACCTCTTCAATAAGAAAGCCTTCTACTTAAAGGGCACAAAAAATGTTGCCCGTTCTGCTGTTTTCGTCATAAACGACGCGATAAGAAGATTTTTTGAAATAAATATTCAGCATGGTGTACAGTTTGTATATCAACTTGCTTTATCGTTTCTCTGTGCTTAGTAAATCAAACATGTTTCATTCCAGAAAATTCGTCAAACATTATATAGGGGATATACAAGTATTTCCATTCTCAGCAGCAATATTTCGAGTGATTTTATGGATTGATGATCAACGAATTGGATTTTACTTGAGTGAGAGCGACACCTGTACGAAACGTTTTGACTAGACCTGAATGTGAAAATGTAGGTACATGTATGGGGTACGCAACAGAACTCACCCGCACAGAACTCAACCCCCCACCCCCTGCGCTTGGCGGTCCTGGGGGGCGCGAACCGTCAGACGGGGGCGGTTGCGTAGATCAGAAAGGAACCCACTGTCTGGGGGTGGTTGTTCTTCGATCTCCCTCGACGTCCGTAACCGGAGTGTGCACCGTCGATTAAGAGGACGTTGGAGGGTGCAGTTCCTAGTTCCTTATGAAATTCAAGGATGGGTGGGGGTGTTCCTTTAACTGTCTGTAGTTGACTCGTACGCCATTTTATTCCCATTATTTATAATTGGAAAATTATTTATAATTTTACTCAGTTAGTTATTTACGTAAAAAAGTTGAGCCTTTTTATGCCAGGGTTTTAAAGTCACTTATTGTTTGTATCATAAGCTTTTGTTGAGTCAGCTTTTGAGTCGCATGCCATAAGGTATAATACAGTGATATTAATCAACAACAAAGAATATATGTTTTCCTACGCTTCAGAATGCTGCTGGACCCATCTCCCAGCAGGCAAACAAAATGTTCACCACCTATATAAAGGCGATATGGTCAGTATCAGCAATAAGGATGAAATGAATGAGTTTCCCCTGCTGGTACCCGAGTCTTAATTCAAGCTGTTGTTAGCCATATTTCTGGTTCTCACTGCTTACAATAAGTTCTAAGTTCATTATTTTAAGGTACAGATCCAAGTAAATATTGATTCTTTCGTGTCAGCCATTTGCACCCTGACAATCCATGAAACTTCCTGGTCTTTTTTGTAATATTATATTGAATGCCTTTTTTGTATAATATTACATTGAATGTCCTGGAGCGCCGTTGACCAGCATCATCATGCAGTAAAACGTTCATTTAGTATAGACCAGCATGGCCTGAAGAAAATTAGAAAATAATCCAACAAAATTAAAAAGCTGCCACAAAAGAGAACAACCCGAAACTGGCGTCTCCAAATTCACAGCGAATTCAAACTGTTCTGTGCAAACTGCTCGTC
>CAJPEX010002980.1:19146-33165 GCA_905338405.1 Notodromas monacha
AAGAATCTGGAGAAACCCAAAAAAAAGTGTATAAGAAAGAAACATATTTTGTGCAGAGTTGCTTTGGGAGAGCATCAAATTGTCTTTGTATCTAAATGTCCATGTCTCCAAGTGTCCCTGTCACTAAATCACCCTGGCTGAAATTGGCCCTTTGTCTCAAATTGGCTGTCTGTCTCAAATTGGCCCTGTCTCACGTTGACCCTGACTCAAATTTTCCATCTCAATTGGCCCAGTGTTGAATTGTCTTTCTAAATTTGTCTATATCCCTTCACACTTGCATTTTTACATGATGGTCTACTTTTGTTCATGCTATTAAAAAAGTAAGCTGCTTTATATCTTTCCCTCATCAAGATATGCAATTAAATTAAAAACATAACAGAAAATGCTGGGGTAGGATTTAAATTACAAAATTGCAAAACCCTGTCCTTTAATCTGAAAAACAGAATGACTGGCATCACAAAGCAATGCAAACTGTTCTTTCTGGCTAGAACAAATCATAACAGAATTTATGAAGCCCTAATAAAATTCCTAATCAAAATTGCTGGCTGGAGACGTCTTGAAAAACTTGCAATTTTTCATTTTTGAGGGTCTTAATTTTTTGTGGAGGTTTTCCATGCTGGCTCCGCGGGCCAGATCAAAAGCCTCCGCGGGCCAGATCAAAAGCCTCCGCGGGACAGATCTGGACCGCAGGCCGTACCTTGGGCACCCCTGAGCTAGAGGGAGCTGCAGGCATTGGCCTCACAGGTGGCAGCTCCCGTAAATTCTGTTGATTCTCCTGGTTGGAGGGTGCAGTTCCTAGTTCCTTACGAAATTCAAGGATGGGTGGGGGTGTAGGAAATTGACAGACATCAACTGAGCATGTGGTAAAATAAGGTTAGTAAATATTAACCTTTTAATAAATATTAAAATGAGTCAATAAATAAATGCATTTTTGTTGAGCCTTTTTATGCCAGGGTTTCAAAGTCAATTATTGTTTGTATCATAAGCTTTTGTTCAGTCAGCTTTTGAGTCGCATGCCATGAGATATCATACAGTGATATTAATCAACAGCAAAGAATATATGTTTTCCTACGCTTCAGAATGCTGCTGGACCCATCTCCCAGCAGGCAAACAAAATGTTCACCACCTATATAAAGGCGATATGGTCAGTATCAGCAATAAGGATGAAATGAATGAGTTTCCCCTGCTGGTACCCGAGTCTTAATTCAAGCTGTTGTTAGCCATATTTCTGGTTCTCACTGCTTACAATAAGTTCTAAGTTCATTATTTTAAGGTACAGATCCAAGTAAATATTGATTCTTTCGCGTCAGCCATTTGCACCCTGACAATCCATGAAACTTCCTGGTCTTTTTTGTAATATTATATTGAATGCCTTTTTTGTATAATATTACATTGAATGTCCTGGAGCGCCGTTGACCAGCATCATCATCATGCAGTAAAACGTTCATTTAGTATAGACCAGCATGGCCTGAAGAAAATTAGAAAATAATCCAACAAAATTAAAAAGCTGCCATAAAAGAGAACAACCCGAAACTGGCGTCTCCAAATTCACAGCGAATTCAAACTGTTCTGTGCAAACTGCTCGTCGAGAATTTTTTTTTTTTGGCCAGAGAGAGAAAGAGAGAGAGAGTGGGAGTGAGAGAATGACGTGCAAAATTATTACATTATTGCTGACCTGGCCAGTGCGAGGGTAACACGGAAATTCTGCCAGGGAAAATGAAACTGTGTCACGTTTTATTCAAGTTTTTTCCCCAGATTCCTGTGTGCAAGCTGGGATACTGTACTTTGGAATTCCACAGCACACCTTTAAATTCAATTTCAGTCCTCTTTACAATGAAAATTGTTGGAAAAACGTATTCTTGAAAACCTCGTGAGATATATTCAATGTTGATTTGGTGCATTTCATTCCTGAAATGAATCATTAGGATTAAAAAATTCTGTGGTCTGCTGCCTGGAAATTTTTTTTTGCTGGCATATATCAATAATACGCGTACTTCAAGAGAAATCATGAATCTTTTTCGTGGACGAGGCATTATTCAAAAGAAGTATTTCAAGTGCATATGGTTTTCTTTGTTCTGATCAATGTGATCCTGGTCAGAATTTTAATCAGTAGACCAAAAAATATGCTGGAATCTTGTCAATCCGACAATGATGAGGTGCAACAGACATTGAAAACCATTGATCCCTCAAAAATCCCAGAAAATGCGATTTACTTGATGGAGACATCAGGATTGCCCATGTTGAGTCTCAAACAGCTCTGTGCAGTTGAGTCTGCAGCTCTACATCACCCCAACAGATCTGTGGTAATGGCAGTGAACAATACGTTCTTCAGCTGCCCATAGTTTTGAAATCCTGATCTGAAATGTACCCAAATGTTATGTTCATCATGTTATCCAAAAACTATAAATTTGAAGTTAGTGATCAACGATGATCAGTCATCAAGGACTCACTTTCTATAATTAAAGGAAAAGGGGATTGGAGATTTAAATTGTTTTCCAAGACTTTTGAGGGAATCACAAAAGTTACTCAGTGAGAGTATTTCAAATGTTATTTATTATATCTTCACACACAGTCAATACAATACAATGCTACAAAGCAAAGTGGCATGGATTTGGCGTTCAGTCAGAGTCTGGTGCGGTAAACTTAGTGCAACATAAAATGCACCTGTATATATAGCTTTGGCCGGCCAAGGTGGAAGAACGCGCATAGAAACCAATTTGGATTGGGGACGTCACACTTTGTTTATTTAAAGGAAGGAAGCGTGAGCGTGGTTGGGAAAGTATTCCATCAACAACGGGATTGGGAAATATAATTGCTAGAGCAATTATATCAAAACAATGAGATAAATATAACCGTTATCCCAAAAATGTAGTTGTAACTCGCTGATGTCCTCAATGATGGATATAATTCCAGGGAAATTAGCCAGGATTTTGTTAATTGCATTTATCTCAATGTTTTCTAATCTTGGGGTCATATCACAAAATGGTCCATTAATTACAGTATAACAACAGTTTGGCCTAAATTGTATAATTCTGGAGTAAGGCAATTTGTAAGTATTTTCGGATGCTTGGGCGTTAACCTCAGAGCAATATTGTGTAATTTGCCCTTTGTCTGAGTCAACGAAAGCAGATTTGTCTGCATCTAATTGTATATAACTGTATTTTCTGGAAATCTAGTCTCAATTAATGGACATTTACTTGTAATAGTGGATTCCAGATCTCCATTTTGAATTGACTTGACACAATCATTTGCTTCATAAACAGGAGGTCTGTGAAATTTTCAAAGTTTACATAATGCATGGCAAAATTGCGGTAAACATAAGGGTAATTCACTGGCTTGTAGAGCAAACATTTTAGCACCTTGAGTAAGCAAATAAGGCTCTGACAAGTTTACCTTATGCCACTTGGGCACTCCCATATATGTATCTTCAGCAATTAGCACACTATGAACTCTAAATAAATCCAATCTTTCTGGTTGCCTTATCACAGGAACTATTGTTGTTATCCTGTAATGACAGGTTGCATTTGTTCCACACCCATCCATTGCTCCAATTGTCAATGGGTGAGATTTTATTAGTGTTAATAACTCTTGCACAGGCAGCACATATATTGGGGGTTTATTTTCTGCCTCCAACACTTTGTCTAATGCAGTATCAACATACTCATCATAATGCAAAAAGTTTGGGAAATGGAAATTATGTATCCAATTGATATCCTGCAATAGAGACAATAGAACTTTGCTCCCTTGGTCTAGTTCTAGACCCAAAATCAACGTTAGGAACCAAGAATTGGTTGAATTGGCTCTTGCTTGTTCCACCCTGCTTGCTAAACTAATACTATTTTTGAAAACCTTGTTCATTGTCACTTGATACTTTAGTGAAGTCAATAGCTGAATTCTTTTTTCCAGAGCAACAGTACCTTTTATCTCTTCTCTTCTTCATTGTAAAATAGGAAGTAAACTGGTATATGTCGCATCTTTTGGGAAATTTCTGGGTTCTGATTTAATTCTGTACTTTAGATTCTTAATTCTGTTGTCCAGATCAGTATTCTTGGTTTTTAGCAAACTGAACAATGCACTGTCAATTGTTTTGCCAGCAGGAACATTTTTCTCAACATGGTTGAATATTTTGGTTGTGATGATATCAGATTGTTTGACCAATTCTCCTACGTCCATAGAAGATTCTAACATCCAATAACTATTAGGAACACAAATCAGATACATCTCTTCCAACAGAACACCAAGGCTATACCTGGAAAGTTGCGTATGGGGGATGTTTTATCAAATCTATTTAAATTTGATGATGTACCTTTGTCGTTGATGGGGATTTCCTTTATTGTGAGGGAAAAAGACATGTCCAGTAATATTATACAAATGTATATTTCCATAACTCTTCTATACACTTCCATAATTTTTAGTAAGTGTTGAGATGATGGTTATCTTTCAACTGCAGGCTGCGTACTGGTGATTGCGCAGTCCCCTTTTTTCATTCCTTTGGTGAGGAGGTCTTTTTTCTCTCTTTCCTGGCAGCAATGGCCTTGGCAATGCGTGCCTGTTGCCTTGTCATAGGGCTTTGCACTGGGCTTTTTGTTTCTTTCTTTGGTTGCATCCTTGTTGGCAACACATTGTCTGAATCTAAATAATGTAGTGAAGGACAATCCATGGGGTCTAACTCTATTTTTTTCTTTCTTTTATCATCCTTCCTCTCCTCCATTTCACCAACATTATCTTCTTCCTCTGCTGCTTCACCTTCTTCCTCTTCTTTGGATTGCATGGACAATCTTCTGTCCTTCTTCTTGCTGTCCCTTTTTTCCTTGAACTTTTTCCATTTCTCTTTGTTCCTTATCTGTTTTGGAGTTAATGCAACTGCACCTTCTACTTCTCCTCCTAAAGTTCTTTCTCATGTTTTTTTGGGTGTTCTTTTGCCTCTCTCTTTCCCCATGTTTTTTCCCATGTTGTCAGTTTTTTCATCAACTCTGGTGTGCTTGAGGCAGGTGATGGACTTTGTTGAAGGACAGTCTTGGACAAGCTGGGGAGAGTACCCGTAGTTGTATCAAAAAATCTTCCTATCTTGTCTGTGACTTCTCCAAATATTTCCTTGGTCTTTTGCAATAATCCAGGTTTTCTTTCTGGGTACGCTGGTATTACTGTTGCATCCAGATCAGGCACAGACACAAAGGAATATTCCTGTTCAGACTGAGAAGCTGAGGAATCTTGTTTTTCTCCAAATTCCTTCTGTTTCTTTAAGATGGATTTTACTGCCTGTTTATCTGCTGGATGTTTGTGTATTTTAGAGCCCAGTGTTTTTCTATGGGGCTCACCTCTGGTCGTAGTTGTTGGTATGGCAGAATCTTCTTCATCAGTCTCCCACTGCTTTTCTTTGCATCCCTCAGGGCCCTCCCATTTCCATCTGGGAGCCTCATCTGTTTGATCATCATCCAACACTTCCAGTATATCTTTTTCTTTGGAAGGTGTAGGAGAGGGCACCGGTGAGGACCGTCGCATTTTGTACAGTCAAACATAACTGATGTGAATTATGTCAGTCCAATCTGGATTCTTGTCATCCTGTACCCTGACTACTACTGGGTTGATTTTATCAATGACGGTGTATGGTCCCTTGTACTTGGGGGGCCATTTTTTGCCCAAAAAAGTGGCAGCATCATGGCGTCTTATCCATACCTTGTTGCCTAAATCATAATTGGTGCCCTTTTTGTGGGTGTTGATTCAGTCTAGATATGACACTTGATTCCTTCTAATGGCCTTTTGAGCACGATTGCGTATAACCTCAAATTCTTCTTTTTGACTCTCGTTTTTTATTTTGTTGAGTTGTGCTTTATCCATATACATAGGAACCCAATAATTATGAGGTTTCATTCCTGCATTCACCTCAAAAGGCAAAGCTTGTAAGGCTTTGTGTTTCAATGAGATATGCACCCATGCGGCAACCTTCAATAATTTGTCCCACGTTTGCCTGTTATCAGCGTCCAAATATAAAGCTAGGTACTCATGCAACTCGCGGTGAGCTCTTTTGTTTTTCCCATTTCCTTGGGGTTGATATGCTGTAGTGGTTGTAGCTTGTGCTCCAATGAATCTGGCCATGTCCCAAAATATACTACTCAAGAAATTTGTTCCCCTATCTCTCAATATTTTATTCGGGGGTCCAAATAGGCAAACCCAGTTGCTCAGAAATAATCTGGCTGTTGTCAATGCTGACGCTTCTCTCATGGGAGAGAAAACTATCCATAGGGACAATCTGTCCTGGATTACTAGGATATACCTATTTCCCTTTGAGCTACTTGGGACTGGTCCCACTACGTCCATGCTTACCTGTTTGAAACATTGTTTTGGCACGCCTGTTGTCATATATGGCGTCTGATGGGCGTAGTGCTTATTAGCTTGACATATTTAGCAGGATCTGATATAATCACCTACGTCCTTTTCCAAATTAGTCCAGGCAAATTCTTGCCTCAGCGCATATGTTGTTTGGTTCACTCTGCTGTGTCCCATTGCCGGGGAATCGTGAAACAGGGCAATGATTTGCAGGCGCAGTGAGGGTGGGACCCAGATACACAAGTCCTCTTTCTCCTTCTTTATTATCAATCCCTCCTGCCTACTGTATTGTTCCCCTGTGGGGGCGTTACCCACTTTCTCTGTCTCTCTTGCAATGAGATCCCTGGATATTTACGGCAACAAGTCAGTTTGTTTAAATGCAGGTGATAAGTATGTGCATAACCTTTTGCCTTCTCAGGTGGGAACCTACTTAAAGCATCTGCATGAGGAATGCTTAACCCTCTCTTGTATTCTACTGTATATTCATATTTGTTGAGGGCCATAAGCCATCCAATGGCTCTCCTACTATTGCTTTTTTCTGTCTGGCCAAATATGGGATTGCAATGTGGTCCGTACGGATCTTAAACTTATGTCCCCACAGGTAGGACCTGAATTGGGACACTCCATAATAGACTGCGAGGAGTTCTCTATTGGTGTTGGAATATCTAGATTTGGCTCCATTTAGAGTGCAAGAAGCACATCCTATAAGGACTTCCTTTTTGTCCTTCTTCTGTGTCAGGATTCTGCCAATTGCATGCCCTGATGCATCTGTTGTTAAAATAAATTCTTTGTCAAAATCAGGGAAAGACAGGATTGGGGCGTCTAATAGACATTTTGTCATACATTTCTTTGCCTCTTCTTGTTCTTTTCCCCAGTTAAACTCCATGTCTTTCTTCAGTAAGCTATACAAGGGTCTTGCTTTTGTTGCGAAATCCTTGATATATCTTCTAAAATAACCTACTAATCCAAGGAAAGCTTGTATGCCTTTGATGTTCTTCAGCATAGGGAAATTTTGGACAGCATCCATTTTTACCAGATTTACCTTAATACCCTCATTACTGATTAGAAAACCAAGGTACTCAACCTGTGTTTTAAACAGTTTAGATTTTGAGAATTTTATCTTTAACCCAGATTTGTTTAGTCTGCAAAGAATATCTTCTAAATGCGCTACGTGTTGTTTGGCTGTCTTGGAGTAGATCAGTATGTCATCCACGTAAATGTATGCATATGATCCTAAACACCCATCCAACACCAAGTGCATTAGGCATTGAAATATGCTAGGGCTATTTTTCAGACCCATGGGTAACCTTACAAATTTGTAATGGGCCATGGGGGTGGAAAAAGCTATCTTCCACCTTCTGTCTTCTCTAATTTTAATATTGTAAAATCTGTGCAACAAATTGAGGGCAGAAAAGAATTTTGCCGATCCTAATTCTTCAAATATCTGACTAATTCTAGGTAAAGGATGTGGGTCAGTTATCACATGCTTGTTAGGCTTGCAAAAGTCTACCACCATCCTCCATCCTCCCTCTTTCTTCTTGACCATAAAGGTTGGGCTGTTATAATGAGAGGTGGAGGGTTGTACTATTTCGTTATTGAGGAGATCTTTTTGACATATTCTCCTAACAATGACCTCATCTCATACGGGATAGGGTACTGTTGGGTGAAAATTGGAGAATTGGTGTTGAGGGGGATATCTGCCTTGTACATGGAGCATAGTCCAAGTTGGTCAGATTTTTTTGCCAACACATTTTGATATGTAAGCAACATATTCCTGACTATTTTGATGTATTCTGAAGGACACTCAGATGAGTCCAAATTCTTGTCTATGAGCTGTTCTAAATTTACCTTCTCTAATTTTGCATGTATTTTGTTCTTGGCATCAATTGCTGCTGCGTTTTTTGATGTCATATATACATTTCTTTTCCTTGGTTTTTTTGTTGATCTGGTGGCTATTTTGATACCATGAATGGAACCCATGCCAACTGGCATGTGCGGGGTAACTTGTACATCCTGGTCAGTAACGTTTAAGCATAAAATTCAAATCTTTCCCTTGTGAACTTTTGACAAACTTTTTGTGACTATTATTCCCCATTCTGGAAATTATCAACTAAGATGGATCGGTCCTCTAAAGCATGTCCTATTTCCTTGCTTGGTCTCACCCAGAGGACGGACTGAGAATTTCCTGGTATTGTGCATGTGTTGACTGGATAAACTCGGAAAGATGCTTCTTTCAGCCCTGTGATTTTATGCACTTCCTTTTGGAGGTGAAAGCCTTTATCTCTTTCTGCAAAGAAAGGGATACAAACTCTGGACATAATTAGGCATTTCCTTCCGAAGTTAATTCTGGCATTTTCAGCTTCAAGCACATTGTGCCCTAGAATACCATCAAATGCTTGATCCGCTATCTTGGTAATTAATAGAGTAGCCTTGGCAAGGAGTAAGTTGTTAACCCACAAGATTGCGTCTAGGGATCCCCAAACAGGTATTTTCCAATCTTCTATGGTTGATAGCGTTAGACCAGGGGTGCGCATGATGGAATCACTAGTCACAAACAAAGGAGAAATTCAGAATACCTTGGATCCCATGTCAATTAGGAATTTGACCGGGACAGCAGTGACTGATGTGGACAGTAGGACGACCAGAAGCTTTGGGGATGTGGAAGGTCTGGTGAACAGTCGTTTCCCGACTTGTTGCCTGTGAACACCTTGATCCCTTCTATTTGCAGGCAGTCCAATTGTTCCTTTGATGCAAAGTGCACTCAGATACTCCTATCTGTTCTCACTGAATGACTGCTGGTGGGCAATCTTGCACCCTTTTGTCCCTTGCCTTTTTGTCACTTGCCCTGGCCTTTGGCCTGACCTGGGCTCAATGATCTGGAATCAGGGCTTTTGCTCCGACTCAGGGATCTCCCATCTTGGGATCCCCAGACCAAGCGTGGAAGCCCGTTGTCCGCTGGGAGAGAAAGCATCAGTCTTCTCCCTTGCGAGGGAACCAACGCTTTCTGTTCCCCTTGATAGCCACTCACACTGACTCCAGACCGAATTTCACCACATGCTCTGCATTCACTTGCATAGTGACCCGGACGTCTACAATTATAGCAAGTGCGTACTGTTTGACTAACACTAGTTTTTAATGCCAAAGTACAGAAAACTCTACAAGACTCAGCCGTCTGTTGGAACTTCCTCAGTTTCTCAACATTGGTTGCGGCCTCTATTGCTTGCTCTAACATGACTGGGACAACACTGAATCTCTTTATATAGTCAGGCTGCAGGCCTGCCATAAAGTGACTCAGCATTATCTTGTCTATCTGAGCCAATGAGCATTTGTGTCTTAAAGTCTCTTTGGCCAACATTGGGTTGGCAATTATTTTTGGCTCAGAATTCTCAACTCGTAAAACTTTAATTTTACTCAGGGCTTCCCCCAACTTTTTGATACCAATTTTCTTGATATGCACAGAATAATCTAGGATGTTTTTGAGGTCACCTTGCAATATCTTTTGCAGTTTCAGCACGCCCAAACCCATCAAATGACCACAATATGCCTTTTTGAGAGCTCTTACTATAGTTGGATAAGGGTGGTCTAACAATCACGGAGTGGAATTATTGAAGAATTCTTTTGCTTTTCCAGTAACTCGTTGATGAATTACTGATCTCATATGTGCATTGGTAACCTTGCAATGGGCTAGAGCTAGTCGGACTTCATTCCACCAGTCTACCCAAGTGCCTTTGGCGCCCAAGAACATTGGGATATTTGCCGAGATGTTATTGGCTATATTTTTATTGCCTTTATAAGCACCAGAATTGCGTAAAGTCTTCATGTTAAAAAAGACTACCTTGTCCTTAGTTGGGTTGTCCAACTGATTTAAAGTAAGTTCTCTCAATTGCAACTGAGTTCTAATGCCTAAGGCTTGTCCAACCTTGGCCTTTCTCCTATCAGTCTCATCTTTTAAGTGAGAAGTAAACTGCAATAACTGAGTGGTCTCAATGGCAAGCGTACTGTTGTTGAGTGCTGCCAGATTAGGAGTGAGAGAATCTATTATTGAATTGTAACTTTTCAGCTGATCAGCTCAAAACTCAATTTCCCTAGTTAAGGTGGCTCTTGTTTCAGCAGATGGTCTAGGCTTGGCATCTTATTTGGCCCTGACTCTCACATTTTCTGCTTGTAGCAACCTTACTAGTTCAGTTAAGTATCCAACCACAGCTTCTGGAGATTCATTTGCTATTCTTGCCCAATGGACACTGGGGAGTTTGTCTACTCTAGGTGTAGGCAACAGCATGGTGTTTATCAGGGATTGGTTGTCCAAAAACACTTAGCTCACGTAGTCACTCTTAACACTCTCACTTTTGCACGGGGGATCTCTTTTTTCAGTGACGACTAGTGGTTTTGAATTACTTTTCTTTTGACTGGGTTCTGACTTTTTTGCACAAATCTGTACACAATTTGTGAGTGAGAAATTTAATTTGTTGATCCGCAATTTGACAACTTAACTTTCCTCAGAAGCACTTTTACCTCAGTCTTTCTTTTTCTTGTTCAACTTCTTTGCACTAGTGTTTGCGTCACCTGTAAGAATTACTACACTTGGTGCACTTTAAATGCAGCAACTCTAGGGATCCACCCCCCTCAAAAGAGAAAACTACAGCTCTGCCAAATTTGTTATCCAAAAACTATAATTTTGAAGTTAGTGATCAACAATGATCAGTCATTGAGGACTTACTTTCTATAATTAAAGGAGAAGGGGATTGGAGATTTAAATTGTTTTCCGCAACTTTTGAGGGAAACACAAAAGTTACTCCATGAGAGTATTTCAAATGTTAGTTATTATATCTTCGCACACAGTCAATACAATAAAATGCTACAAAGCAAAGCTGGCGTGGTTTTGGCGTTTGGTCAGAGTCTGGTGCAGTAAACTTAACGCAGCATAAAATGCACCTGTATATATAGCTTTGGCCAGCCGAGGTCAAAGAATGCGCATAGAAACCAATTTGGATTGGGGATGTCACACTTCCCCACTTGGATTGGGAAATATAATTGCTAGCGCACCAGGCGCAGCCAAGCGTAGTGGAAATACATTAGCTTAAAAGGGTTGTGCAGAAAGTGAAGGGTGTTGTGGTCATTAATATGACTACAATCAATTTGGACATAGTCCAATGGCTGAATGGGACCATTCTTCTGCCATGGCTTTCTAAAAATTAACTTGACAAGAGTCCATTCAAAACTACCCAAGCCAGTAATGCCATGAGGTATGCCACTCTGGGTGAAAAGTTCAATTTCATACAATATCAAACCCTCAAACACTAATTCACTGCACACAAAAACAAGGAGGGAGCATCAGTAATGAAAATAAAATCAGGATTTGTTGATGGAATGCATGTTGAGTCCCCACAGCTCCCCATTTGCTATTGAAGCAGATACTACTGGACAATGTTTGGCAGCAAGCACACCAAGAGCTTGAGGGGTAGGGTACCCACTTGAATGGGTTTATATGCAGACATATTATTCCAGTAATGCATGGTATAGCTCTGCTCAGCATTTTTGAGAATACTTACAGAAATATTTTGATCATGATTGAACCACAGTTGCCATGAAGTAGAGTTGATGGGACTGGGTAAAAGGCACCTGTCAAAACATCAAACACAAGCGTGTATGTGCAGTGCATGTGAAATTGATCAACTTAATTTCCAAACTAGAATCAGCATGTTTGTTAACTTGCTGGTAAAATTTCTGGGGCCAATTCAGAAGCTGAATGATGATTGCATAACATCTCTACTTCACAGAATATAGTGTCATGCTTGTTGATTGCAAGGAAATGCATAAACAAGGAAACGTGGGTTAAATAAATTGCATGGTATATCAGGTGCAATCAGTACCAATGAAGATCAGTCTATAGAAGTTTAACCAAGTGTGTGACAGAAAGTGTTTGCAAATCAAAAATGGATAATGAATTGAAAATATTACTTTCAAAAGCAAGGAACCATTTTGTACCCATATTTACTGACTCATTGTTTGATTGTCTTTCTTGTTATTGAAAAAAATATTTCTTCAACTCACTGATGTCCAATATTCTGATGCCCTTACAGTAACCAGGTTTCAGTAAATTTGTTGCATTGAACTTGCAGACGGTGTTGATCACCCTTGTCAACAAACATGGTCCATTGGAGCCCCATTTGTATAAGGATTAAACCTGGAGAATAAGAGGAGGAAAATAAAAATTGTGTGAGGTCAAGATTAATCATCATTCAAATTCTTTGGGGAACCATACTCCTTATT
This sequence comes from Notodromas monacha, assembly GCA_905338405.1. Taxonomy (NCBI): domain Eukaryota; kingdom Metazoa; phylum Arthropoda; class Ostracoda; order Podocopida; family Cyprididae; genus Notodromas; species Notodromas monacha. Next base: position 31,744 of record CAJPEX010002980.1, read on the forward strand.
CAAGGGAAACTTCTGAGGTAAAATTGAATATTTTAATTGTATGCCCTATGCATGAAAAGAGTTGTTTGAGGCATTGAAGCTATTGAAAATCAACCCAATTTTGATGCTTACTCACTGCACAGATTCACTTATTTCTTACATAAGTTTGACAAAATGACCAATGAGCAAGTTAAAGATTTAAAAATGTCAAGTTCTTGGTTTCAGTTCAGGCTAAAATCTAGTCTGTACTTCTTTGTGGTCTAGCAAGCTGGTAAATTTTTTAATACTTCAGAGAGCTGAGTTTCTGAAATAAGAGATCATGTCAGAAAAATACACTCAATCATTTGATATATACTGTACATACATATATATATATCCAAGAGACGTTTCCTCTTGGATCCTGCAGGGTCAAAGAAAATCAGTTACACATGACATCCATCACAGTCAGTAGAATCTAGGTGCTTGGTCTTTTGGGGAGAAAAAGCATCATGCATTAATGGGGATTTTGTTTCCATGTTTAAGATAGGTAAAAAAAAAAGGAACAGATGCAGGGGGGAAAACAGGTATTTTTGCAGAAGGAATAAAGAAGGCAATTTTGCTTGTAGGGAAGAAACCTGCCACAAGTGTAAATGTTTCTAGGTTAAGATAGTACAGTATTACAATAGTTCCATAGAGGATTTCTTTAACCAGGTGTTCATCTTTTTTGGAGACCTATCAATCAACTAAAAAATAATTTTGGAACTCACTTTGCAGACAGCTCATTCATGCAGGCTTCAATGTATGGATGGTGCTTATCAAAAACCAATGCTGCACCATTAAGCTTTTTGGTACCCTGAAGACCCACAGCTTTCACCAGATCATCCATTGGCCTCAAGACAATCACATCAGTATCCAAGTACAATCCACCATATTTGAACAGAGTGGCATACCTCATGGCATTACTGTCTTGTCAAGTGGACTCTTGTCAAGTAAGTTTTTAGAAAGCCATGGCAGAAGAATGGTCCCATTCAGCCATTGGAATATGTCCATATTGATGAACATAACATTTGGGTACATTTCAGACCAGGATTTCAAAACTATGGGCAGCTGCAAGAACTTATTGTTCACTGCCATTACCACAGATCTGTTGGGGTGATGTAGAGCTGCAGACTCAACTGCACAGAGCTGTTTGGGACTCAACATGGGCAATCCTGATGTCTCCATCAAGTAAATCGCATTTTCTGGGATTTTTGAGGGATCAATGGTTTTCAATGTCTGTTGCACCTCATCATTGTCGGATTGACAAGATTCCAGCATATTTTTTGGTCTACTGATTAAAATTCTGACCAGGATCACATTGATCAGAACAAAGAAAACCATATGCACTTGAAATACTTCTTTTGAATAATGCCTCGTCCACGAAAAAGATTCATGATTTCTCTTGAAGTACGCGTATTATTGATA
>CAJPEX010002981.1:0-33164 GCA_905338405.1 Notodromas monacha
CATCCTGTCAACTCATTTAAGAATCAGTTAATGGCCTGGAATACTGTATAACCAATTAGTATTCTCCATATTTCTTGTTTTATATCCTCATTTTTTCCATAACTTCGGTGCCTCCCGAACTCGACTTCGGTTCGGTCCCTTGAAGTTGAAGTGGTTCAACTGTATTTTTCAGAAGAACTCATGGCTGCAGTGAAAACTTTTTTGCGTTTTTGTTTTTCATTTTCTTCGTGGCTAATGCTTCATGTCTTCTGATGACGTAATTGTCTTCGAATGCTGGTTGATTAGCATAAATCACTATGTTTTCAAGTTGCGGGAAGGAGGATAGTTGAATTGAATACGTAATCTCGAGAAATTTGATGGGTGGATTTCTGAACAGTTTTACTACCACCCAGATAGTGAAATTGAATCATCTTGCTTGCAGAAAAAAAGAATTCCATTCAGTTCCAAAACACCGCTGCATCTCTCTCTCTCTCTTATCGGAAATGTCTGATTTCGCATGAAATTCGTTCTGTGATGATTTTTCGGTGGACATTTTCTGTTGATTTTTTTTTTTATCGTTGCTGCGATGCTCTGCATGTTTTTTCCCATGTTCGTGTCGACGAAATCGGGGAGAGAAGAGAGAAGGAAGAGAATACGATGATATGTCCGGGGAGGTGATACAGAGTAGACCACAATAAATAATAATGACGTGTCCTATATACAAACGATACATTTTTTTCATTCTCTTGGCAAACATTTCCAACGTGGTACAGAAACCTATAACTGAAATACTTGGCGCTTTTCTTTTACTTGTGTGTAAGTGTATCTAAACTACCATACCTAGCATTCTTTGTCTGTTTTTAGGTACAGTACTTGTGAACAAATATCAGTGTCATTTGTGTCAAATTATGTTGAGACGTTGTGTGAGGCAGAGGAAAACGTGTGACATCAATCAAAAAATGTAGAGGAACTTCGCATTGGCGAAGGGAATATTAATCCTGTGTGACTCGATCAATTTCTAATCTAACTAGTAATACTGTAGTGGCGACAATGAATCTTTCTTCAAAATTTTCTTAAGTCTTCCAAAATCTGCCACACATTTTCTATCATTCCCCATGTTGCATTCATGACAGTTACCTTTCTTTTCTTTCCTCTGCGCCGAACACTTGTCAAAATGAAATTCTGCGTCAGGGAAATGTAAATATGTATTGTGCTGTAGTTCTAAAGTAAAAAGGTCGTGACATTATCTCTGGTGGAGAGACTCTCTACAACGATTTTTTTACTGGTCCTCAGAAATTTGTTGAGAGAGTTCACTTGTATTTATCGGAAATAAAAAAGGTCCTGAGTTGATCTGAAAAGTTTTGAACTCCTCTCATCAATACATAATTCCAGAAAAAATCCTCTTTTATTCAGTGATTTCATAACAGCTAAGAAACAGTTCACAGAAGCAACACTGAGAACAAAACATGGTGAATAAAAATTATTCTTGCCCTCAAATTCAAACACCACCATGAAAAACACATGAAACTACATTATTAATAAGTACTTGTATCAATTTGCTTGAAAGTTTTAGCGGTTTAGCTGATCATTATACTTGACTCTGATGGAAAATTTTGGACCAAATGTAACAGAAAAATTTATATTATTTTCATTCAGATTCAATTCATGTCGACATTCAAATGTGGGTATTTTTATTTTTGGAATTTTTTGGTTCTAGAGTCGCTGAAATTGGCATGCAAGTCTTAATCGGGGATACAGGATTATCAAAATTTCAACTGAAAAAAATTCAATTCATGTCGACATTCAAATGTGGGTATTTTTATTTTTGGAATTTTTTGGTTCTAGAGTCGCTGAAATTGGCATGCAAGTCTTAATCGGGGATACAGGATTATCAAAATTTCAACTGAAAAATGTTAGTGTGCATCTTACTGGAGGGAATTTTTTACTCGAGTAATATATACCCTCATACTGAAGGTGGCCTGAAAACTGCTTCGAATCGAAATTTAAAAAGTACCGTAGTTCACAGGTGGAGGAAAATGTTTCATAACTGGGTCTTTCTCCCTCCGAGCCTTTTCTTTCCACAACAACAAATCCATCTGGCATTGAGTCCAGTTCAGCAGAATGCAATTTTTCCTTGCCGACCCTGTAGACGTGGACTTTGTAGGGAACTGGCGACGCGATGAGTCACCCTCTCAACGTTGCGGGGCTGTTCTTATTGCGACATGGCTGGGGAGTGGGGCTTGGCTGGCTGATCAGGCTGCTGGAGTCGTTCCTGCAGTCCTGCCGTGTCTGTGGTCGCTGATGGTGTTGAGGGGGGGAGAAAACAAGTTGGAAGAGGAGATGGTGCCTGGTACCATAGTACAGTATACAGTAAGCTTTCGTTTCGTGGTTGCGAATTTCAGTCTTGTCTGTGGCTTCGATTCCAGGCCGTGAGAAATGTGTCGGGAGATGAGGTGAGTGATGAGGACACTGTCTCGTGAAACTCGAGGATTCAACTCGGGAGGGGAATGTTGGGTAATGTACAGAAGACACAAGAGTGGATCCTATTTCGAAATTCATTTTTCGCTTTTTTTTTATTGGCAATTCCATCTGTCACGCCAAGAAAGTTGGGACTTTTTGGGAGAAGAGTTGAGGTCTAATTTTCATGCGAAGATTTAATTCGAGAGGGAAGAGTACTCTGTTGCAGATTTTTCAAGTTGAAAGACTTCGAGACATTCGATTGCTCGTTATTTGAATATTTTGTAGTACAGAAGATCCGCTTGCATTGACACGTCATTTTCCTTAAAGTGACAATATTTCGCTTTCCGTGAGTCGGGAAATGATTTTCTCGCGTTGAGATGATTCTTATAAGAGGCTGAAAACATTACCGACCACAGACAAGTTTAGACGATGAAATAACGCATAAAAAGGTGATCTATGCGAATGCAGTACAGATATCCGGGTGGAAATTAGAATAGTGGAACAAAAACGTTGAAAAGAATAAATACAGGCGGACTCCACAGCGATTATCTCTGAATAATGATTTTTGTGTTGTCCAATAGGGTTCTCTCCAACGAATTTCTTGCTGATTATTTGAATTTTGTTGTAGACGGAGTCCACCTTTAAAATGAAATTTTTTCTTGTGGCAGGGTTTTAGGCTTGCTGATTTTCACTTGTCTTGATCACCTTTGCTAGTGTTTCTCACTTTCATAGTCCATGCTTCCAACGATATTCCCTTCGGATTTTTTGCATATTTTTAAATAAGAAAAATAGTGTAAATTATGCTATAACTGGGGTTTCAGCGCATTGCCTTCGGCTAGAAATGTTGCGTAAAATCGCATGAATACTGTTTTAATTTGCGTTTCTTGATGCATCCTTCGCTTGTAAAAAGAAAAAAAGCGCAGTCGTAAATTAGGCAACAATCTGCAAAGCGATTTTTCTTCGCATTGAAGTTCGTGGAAACTGTCCCATTTTCAAAGAAAAAGTTCCTTCGACATTTCTTGTTTGTTTCCCGATTTTTTTTCCTTCTTCCCGGAAACGCTGTTCGATAAGACGTGAGCGGAAGTTCCCGTCTCCCCTAAGCAGGCCGGGTCCATGTTCGTTTCTTATTTTTACGTGTTGCCTGATCAGCCCTTGTACTGTACTGTGTTCGGTGCTTTTGCATGGGAGCGATAGTTTTTGGTCGTGGGAAAGTAGTTCCGGAATTTTCAATAGCGTGGAAGTTTTTGCTAATTTTCTAGTCGGGTTGTTTGAAGGTAGAAAGACCGTTGGTAATTTTGTTGTTTTCCTGAAATTGTTTGATCATGGCGTTTTATTCACGGCGAAGCTCTGGGAAGTGAAAATACAGTACTGCTTTTATACAATTAAACCTGTATTTCGGGTATTTTGCAACTTTAATAGAAGAAATATTGTGCAATATCTTACGTGAGATTGTTTTTTTGGGAGCTTTTTATTCATGGTGAAGCACTTGCAAGTAGACATACTGCTCTATTACACGTGAAGGAGTTTTCTTATCTTTTAGCTTAAATAGAAGAAATAATTTGCAGTGTCTTGTCAAAAATTATTTGCTCAGAGGGTATTTTCACGAGGAAGTTCTGGAAAGGGACAAAAATACTGTTGAGTACTACAGTATATTAAATCCGTACTTAAATATGCCGTATGTGACGCAATAGCTGGAACATTTCTGAAAAGCCGTTTTTTTGCATGATTTAAAGATCGCAAGTTTTTGTCTGGAGCAATTCAAAAAATGTTTCGAAATTCAACATGGATCCGGGTAACTGACGGCTCCCAGTGGGGTTTTCATTGTCTGTGAGAAAATGTTTTTACAAGATGTTAGTCATTTTTTTTTAGAAGAACCGTGGTTTCATGGGAACAATGACTTTCGTGCGTGCTCTTGCTGATAAATCCTTTCCGTTCTCGGCGTAGGTACTCTGAAGTGATTCCCCATCTTCCAAGAGCGCATTTTCCCAGCGTGACGGAACAATTTGTTCAGTATTTCATAAATTATGTTTTTCAAAGTACCTAGGGTTTATTCAACTCCTTTCTCCGAAGGAACTTTTTGAGTGTCCTGAAATTCACGCAGAGGAAAGAAAGTCGCAATTAGAAAGGGTAAACGAGCATTTTGGTATTTCCCCCGGGGGGAGGGGATTATCCTGAGCCCGACACCATGAAATATGCTCTTTCCAAAGCGTGTCGTCAATTAAATCCTCGAGACCAGACGAACGTTATTAGTGACAGGTGTTCCTCTCACTTCCGGTGTGTCGCGTTTTACTGCCACTTCCGACGCAAGGGTTGCGATCGGGTGTATTTCTAGGAGGATTTGTTGGTGTCGGGTGTCTTGAGGAAATACCGTTGGATCATCGCCGGAATTGATGCGATTATTTGTGAAGTACTGTGTTTTGCATCTGGTTTTTTTTTTCTGTGTTGCATTATTGTCGAAGTTTCGAATAACGCGAAACAGCTTCGTTTCGGTGTTACTTGAACAGTGGGGCCCCGAGATGCGGACGTAATTTTTTGGCTTGAACCTCGTCCTTGTATCGGAACGTCCGCATGTCGGATCACGTTTTCCCTTGCACTTCACTAGAAATATATTCATTTGGTTCTCTTTATGATCAATAATTGAAAGATAGTCTCCTCAAAATTTGAATAAAATAATTTTTCCACCTTCAAAATACAGGAAATAACCGCGCAAAAGAAAACCACGCATAATTTGATATTTTGGTATGAAAACAAGCCCAAAAAGCAGAGAACCAGCACAAGTCTTTGAATAATGTCCTCTAAAAAAAGAGAGTGAACTCTAAAAAGAGAAGCGCAAAATTAGCCTGCTTGGGATTATGAATTACAGTGTAGTTAATTTATGATAACTTATTTTTTATGTTTTTGAATGTTAAAACCTTAATTTTTTAGAGATGATGAGGTTTTTGTATTTGTCTAAAAATTTCAAGTGTCCGTATCTCTGGACATTTCCCGGATTTTGGGGTATATATATATATTTTTTGTTTCAAGTGTCCCCATGTCGGGGCGTCTGTATGTCAGAGCCCCACCGAATATAACTTATTTTTTGTTCTGTTTTGTGAAACATTATTTTTTTTCTCACGTCGAATCTCAAGAGTCGTCACAGTTGTTCTCATGGGCCATCTTGTAAAAACTTGTGTGTAGTCGAGTGGGTCTCACTTGGGTAATGGTTTCCAGTGTGTGATGGAACTCACGATGAGCCACTCCGGGTCTTGTTCCGGGTTTGCTTTTATTTCACTGGTGTTGGAATTACTTTTTTTTTTATTCTTATAATAATTTCCCCCACCGATGGTGCGTGACGAGGAGGTTCAAGAACCCCGCACGTTGGCCTCGCTCTTCTTCCGTGTCTGGGAGAAAATACTACCCATTTCCGTCCTAATGGATTTTGTCCTTTCATCATCAGGATAGTCTGGTACTTCTCTGAAGGTTTTCGGGTGAAATATACGTCGGGGCAAGTCTTTGGGCGGTACGCTTTTTTTTTTCCGAGTGCCGTGGGAAGAGGTGATCTTAGTACTGTTGGGAATTGATTTCTGGTGATTGGCCGGAGATGTACTGTACTGATCTATCCGTGATGATGCCGCGGGGAACGAATCGGGTTAAAACTTGAGGGAAAATTAATTGATGCTTCTGATGGATTATTCTTTATTTATCGTCAAATATAATTACAGTTCATTTTTCTGACGATTTTTTGTTGCTCGCATTCGAATTCTTTCTGCGTGAATTCTTTCTTGTGCTGATGAGAATTTCGAAATTAACCTGGAGCACTGAACGCCGAATCTATGCATTCATTCGTGCTTAAATTTTGCGTATTTCTAGATAGAATTTTAATGCTCGTTTTCAGGCTTAACGAAAAAAAAATTAGATTGTCCCGCAGGAAGGAGATAGTGCCTTTGCGTACCGTGTGCACTGTACGGCAAATTTCTTCAATGCAGGTGGACTCTCTATCTCGATATATATACAGTATATGTATACAGATCTTGCTTATAACGAATTTCTCTGTGTAAAGAATTTTTTCGATTTTCCCCGTGGGGTTATCTCCTCGTGTTATACATGTTCTATACAACAAATTTATTTTCCGGTCCCTTGAATTTCGTTGTAGAGAGAGTCCCTTGTAAAAAAAAAAAAAAGGTTGAAAAAAATTAATACAGTAAAGTACCGTATTTCTAAATGACTACTGTTCCTTCGGGAAGCCCGAAGTTTGGATGAATCCAAACATTTTTTAAAATTGGCAAAACTTCGTGCTAAAGTTGAGAGTGGTAATGACAAGGATGTTAGCGGAGTGCAGAGGCAAAAATAGCGTGTATGACTGGGCGGTCCTCTGTTTTAAAAGTCCACTTCCGCTAGAAGAGAGAATTCTTCCGAGTCTTGTGCAGACGGGAAGGAAGGAAAAATCTCGTAGTCGAGAGAGGAACATGAGCCGACTTTACATTTCGCTCGTTTATCTCTGTTGACCCGTGGCCGAGATTCTTGCGAGGGTTTTATTTTATTTCCTTTTAAGAAAAAAAAGAAATGTAAGTTTTCTCCTTTTGGCTTTTCTTTTACTCGCCGGGGGATTTTATTTTTTATTTTTTTGCTGCGTGATCAGGAATTCTGTTCACGTTCAGGCACATCTTGTAAAGAAGGCTTAACCTCGGAAGAGTTCCTCTCGGAAAAATCCCCAGCGTCCGAGGTGTTGGCTGTATTTCCGGGGTTGCACATCACGAATATGTCAAGTACCCGAAGAGGGAAGAGCGTATCAAAATGAGTGCCCAAAAGGAAGAGTAAGAATCAATAAATTGAATGAACTGATCGTAGTTACAGTATTATGGCATTGGAGCAAACAGACTTAATATTGAGCTGCTTTGCTTTCCTAATCTTATCTCTTTGGTCCCCTTGCTGTTCTGCTGCTGATACAGTGGGGCCCCGAGATGTGGACGACATTGCTGGTTCTAGGACCTTGTTGCAATTTCGGATCAGGTTTTCACATAGACTCCATAAAAAAACAAGCACATGCCTTGCTATACTGTGCACAGAAGATGGAAAAAGCCCTGAGAAGAAGGGCTCAAAATGTAGCCTATTTTGGATTATGAATTACTGTGTATTGAATTTATAATCATGGCTGCTTTTTATATTTTCGTAAATATAAAAAGCTCAATTGATTCAAGAGATATCAACATCTTAAAAATTTGAAAAATCTACATTTTTTGGAGACATTTTGGCAGTGTTAATAAGTTTCGGATTTTGGGGTGGATTGTTCGGGAGTTCCAAGTGTCCTCAAGTCGAATTGTCCATATGTCGGGTTCCAAGCTTCCAACTGTATTCGGTCTTCCGAAACCCGCTGTTCTGAAAGTGTACCTATTGGCTGTTAACAAGGAGGCGTGATAATGATTCGCCAAAGTGCTTTAACTTCCTCTTCTTCAATTGTTGGTTTTTTTTTGTGGGCAAAAATCGAGTTTTTTGAACTCTTGGCCCGACGCATTGTTGCGAAAGAATTGCGCCGAGTGGCTGGGTTCGACGGAAAGAACAATGAGTTATTTGCATGGAGTCACGCAGCGTGAAGATTCCCACAGAGTCGTTGCTGAGCCGCCTTCTTCATTCTTCTCTCATTTTCTTTGGCCACTCGGTTCACGAACTCTATACAGACGACTTGAATGCGAGATTCCTTCTTTTTTTTTTTCGTGGTTTTATTTATTTATTTATTTATTTTCTTATTCGGTTCCTGTCCGCGGGACTAGTACTGGGAAGGACGGCTGGGAACTTATCTCTGTGCCACGTCGCCTTATGCTGGTTCGACTAGTCAGTCGTCTTTCTCTCTCTCTCTCTCTACTTTCCCCATATTCTTTTTTTTTTTTTTTTCTATGATAGACAGAACTTGTTCTTGTCTTCAGAATCTGTCTGGTTCTCCGCAAGATGTCCATTGCAGCGCGAGGCTTCTTTCGGCGACTGAGCTTCTTTCAATGCGTCTTTCGCTTGATGGTAGTTTTCTATGATGGACAGAACTTGTTCTTGTCTTCAGAATCTGTCTGGTTCTCCGCAAGATGTCCATTGCAGCGCGAGGCTTCTTTCGGCGACTGAGCTTCTTTCAATGCGTCTTTCGCTTGATGGTGGGAAGACCTGCCGCGTCTGCATTCCTTGGCGTCTGACTGATGCTGCATTATTTTTATTTATTTTTTGATTAAGCCAGAATTTCACCCTTGAAAGCGAATTGTAAGACGTTGTTTGGTTTCATCGGAAAGACTTCGTGGCGAGAGGAATGTTTTTGTGAAACGGAGCTTTGGGAAAAGCAGGAATAGAACGAGTTGAATCGAGTTGAATGAATGGAAGAAAACTATGCTAAATTGCGTATTTCGAATGATTGCAAATTTTATAGTTGCGATCACCAAACCATGGCTGAATTTGAAATTGAACAATACTGTATCACGAGAGTTGCCACGAGTTTCCTTTCATCATTTTATTTTTAATGTTTCGAGTTTCTGAACTCCAGATGCTCAGAACCCGTTTTGCACTTAACTTTTAATGTTGATCAAGTTTGTTGAATTTAATGATGGGATCACTCTGAATAGAAAGACAAATTGAAGTTCATTGAATCATACTTCAAATGATTCATAATCAAACGTTGACTACTTCCCTTGCTGTGAATCTTTAGCTATTTATATTCCAGTGCCTGGACCGTTACCTCAATTCCTCCCGACGTTTCGCCCTGAGATCATGAATAATGAAGATCAGAATTGATGTTATTCTCTCTCTAAAGAAAAAAAAATTATGCTTGCCTCGGTAACTCGGAAGTCATGAAAAGTCATTTTTGCTTCAGATGTTTTACATTTCCGTTCCGTCTTGAAAAATTGTGCGCGGGCTGAAGCGATATTAAAAAAGCCGTTATTATAAAAGGCTTTCATAAATTTTGGTGAGACTTCCATTTTTACGATGTTTGCCCACGCTTTTTCTAAATTTACTACTTACACTGTGCAACCCAGTCCACTAATATTTCTTTGTTAGTGGACCATTCCGTTTTTTTTTTCTTTCATTGTTCTGTTTTCCAAACACAAACTGGAGTGTATTTTGAGCTGGGAGTATGTCGAGGCTTCCGCATATGGGGGCCTCACTGTACAGTATAATGAATTTAAATTACATTTTATTTTTGATACAGTATTTGTATATTTACAAAGCTTGATTTGTTTAAAATATGAGTTTAGAAATGTTGGAAACGTGTCCCTAAGTCAAATCGTCCGCACGTCGGGCCCCCACTATTTTCAGCATTACAATTCAAAATTTGCTTTTAAAGTTTGAAAGCAAATTTCAAATGAAGCCTGTCTGCCTGTGCATTTTTTATCCTTCATTTTGTGAAATCGGGGTATCCTTTCAGCTGCTCGTGTGAGCCTATGCATACGAGATCGTTTTCTTGGCATAGTGTACTGTAATTTCGGAAGAAACGGAAATTCTTATTCTGATGGATTATTCTTTATTTATCGTCAAATATAATTACAGTTCATTTTTCTGACGATTTTTTGTTGCTCGCATTCGAATTCTTTCTGCGTGAATTCTTTCTTGTGCTGATGAGAATTTCGAAATGAACCTGGAGCACTGAACGCCGAATCTATGCATTCATTCGTGCTTAAAATTTGCGTATTTCTGGATAGAATTTTAATGCTCTTTTTCAGGCTCAACGAAAAAAAATTAGATTGTCCCGCAGGAAGGAGATAGTGCCTTTGCGTACCGTGTGCACTGTACGGCAAATTTCTGCAATGCAGGTGGACTCTCTATCTCTATATATATACAGTATTTGTATACAGATCTTGCTTATAACGAATTTCTCTGTGTAAAGAATTTTTTCGATTTTCCCCGTGGGGTTATCTCCTGGGGTTATAAATGTTCTATACAACAAATTTATTTTCCGGTCCCTTGAATTTCGTTGTAGAGAGAGTCCCTTGTAAAAAAAAAAAAAAGTTGAAAAAAATTAATACAGTAAAGTACCGTATTTCTAAATGACTACTGTTCCTTCGGGAAGCCCGAAGTTTGGATGAATCCAAACATTTTTAAAATTGGCAAAACTTCGTGCTAAAGTTGAGAGTGGTAATGACAAGGATGTTAGCGGAGTGCAGAGGCAAAAATAGCGTGTATGACTGGGCGGTCCTCTGTTTTAAAAATCCACTTCCGCTAGAAGAGAGAATTCTTCCGAGTCTTGTGCAGACGGGAAGGAAGGAAAAATCTCGTAGTCGAGAGAGGAACATGAGCCGACTTTACATTTCGCTCGTTTATCTCTGTTGACCCGTGGCCGAGATTCTTGCGAGGGTTTTATTTTATTTCCTTTTTTTAAAAAAAGAAATGTAAGTTTTCTCCTTTTGGCTTTTCTTTCACTCGCCGGGGGATTTTATTTTTTATTTTTTTGCTGCGTGATCAGGAATTCTGTTCACGTTCAGGCACATCTTGTAAAGAAGGCTTAACCTCGGAAGAGTTCCTCTCGGAAAAATCCCCAGCGTCCGAGGTGTTGGCTGTATTTCCGGGGTTGCACATCACGAAAATGTCAAGTACCCGAAGAGGGAAGAGCGTATCAAAATGAGTGCCCGAAAGGAAGAGTAAGAATCAATAAATTGAATGAACTGATCGTAGTTACAGTATTATGGCATTGGAGCAAACAGACTTAATATTGAGCTGCTTTGCTTTCCTAATCTTATCTCTTTGGTCCCCTTGCTGTTCTGCTGCTTATACAGTGGGGCCCCGAGATGTGGACGTCATTGTTGGTTCTAGGACCTTGTTGCAATTTCGGATCAGGTTTTCACATAGACTCCATAAAAACAAGCACATGCCTTGCTATACTGTGCACAGAAGATGGAAAAAGCCCTGAGAAGAAGGGCTCAAAATGTAGCCTATTTTGGATTATGAATTACTGTGTATTGAATTTATAATCATGGCTGCTTTTTATATTTTCGTAAATATAAAATGCTCAATTGATTCAAGAGATATCAAAATCTTGAAAATTTGAAAAATCTACATTTTTTGGAGACATTTTGGCAGTGTTAATAAGTTTCGGATTTTGGGGTGGATTGTTCGGGAGTTCCAAGTGTCCTTAAATCGAATTGTCCATATGTCGGGTTCCAAGCTTCCAACTGTATGCGGTCTTCCGAAACCCGCTGTTCTGAAAGTGCACCTATTGGCTGTTAACAAGGAGGCGTGATAATGATTCGCCAAAGTGCTTTAACTTCCTCTTCTTCAATTATTATTTTTTTTTTGTGGGCAAAAATCGAGTTTTTTGAACTCTTGGCCCGACGCATTGTTGCGAAAGAATTGCGCCGAGTGGCTGGGTTCGACGGAAAGAACAATGAGTTATTTGCATGGAGTCACGCAGCGTGAAGATTCCCACAGAGTCGTTGCTGAGCCGCCTTCTTCATTCTTCTCTCATTTTCTTTGGCCACTCGGTTCACGAACTCTATACAGACGACTTGAATGCGAGATTCCTTCTTTTTTTTTTTCGTGGTTTTATTTATTTATTTATTTTCTTATTCGGTTCCTGTCCGCGGGACTAGTACTGCGAAGGACGGCTGGGAACTTATCTCTGTGCCACGTCGCCTTATGCTGGTTCGACTAGTCAGTCGTCTTTCTCTCTCTCTCTCTCTACTTTCCCCATATTCTTATTTTTTTTTGTTTTCTATGATAGACAGAACTTGTTCTTGTCTTCAGAATCTGTCTGGTTCTCCGCAAGATGTCCATTGCAGCGCGAGGCTTCTTTCGGCGACTGAGCTTCTTTCAATGCGTCTTTCGCTTGATGGTAGGAAGACCTGCCGCGTCTGCATTCCTTGGCGTCTGACTGATGCTGCATTATTTTTATTTATTTTTTTGATTAAGCCAGAATTTCACCCTTGAAAGCGAATTGTAAGACGCTGTTTTGTTTCATCGGAAAGACTTCGGGGCGAGAGGAATGTTTTTGTGAAACGGAGCTTTGGGAAAAGCGGGAATAGAACGAGTTGAATCGAGTTGAATGAATGGAAGAAAACTATGCTAAATTGCGTATTTCGAATGATTGCAAATTTTATAGTTGCGATCACCAAACCATGGCTGAATTTGAAATTGAAAATTACTGTTATTACGAGAGTTGCCACGAGTTTCCTTTCATCATTTTATTTTGATGTTTCGAGTTTCTGAACTCCAGATGCTCAGAACCCGTTTTGCGTTTAACTTTTAATGTTGATCAAGTTTGTTGAATTTAATGATGGGATCACTCTGAATAGAAAGATAAATTGAAGTTCATTGAATCATACTTCAAATGATTCATAATCAAACGTAGACTACTTCCCTTGCTGTGAATCTTTAGCTATTTATATTCCACTGCCTGGACCGTTACCTCAATTCCTCCCGACGTTTCGCCCTGAGATCATGAATAATGAAGATCAGAATTGATGTTATTCTCTCTACAAAAAAAGAAAAAAAATGTATGCTTGCCTCGGTAACTCGAAAGTCATGAAAAAGTCAGTTTTGCTTTAGATGTTTTACATTTCCGTTCCGTCTTGAAAAAATTGTGCGCGGGCTGAAGCGATATTAAAAAAGCCGTTATTATAAAAGGCTTTCATAAATTTTGGTGAGACTTTCATTTTTACGATGTTTGCCCACGATTTTTCTAAATTTACTACTTACACTGTGCAACCTAGTCCACTAATATTTCTTAGTTACTGGACCGTTCCGTTTTTTTCATTTAATTGTTCAGTTTTCCAAACACAAACTGGAGTGTATTTTGAGCTGCGAGTATTTCGAGGCTTCCGCATATGAGGGCCTCACTGTACAGAATAATGAATTTAAAGTACATTTTATTTTTGATACAACATTTGTAAATTTACAAAGCTTGATTTGTTTAAAATATGAGTTTAGAAATGTTGGAAACGTGTCCCCAAGTCAAATCGTCCGCACGTCGGGCCCCCACTATTTTCAGCATTACAATTTCAAAATTCGCTTTTAAAGTTTGAAAGCAAATTTCAAATGAAGCCTGTCTACCTGTGCATTTTTTATCCTTCATTTTGTGAAATCGGGGTATCCTTTCAGCTGCTCGTGTGAGCCTATGCATACGAGATCGTTTTCTTGGCATAGTGTACTGTAATTTCGGAAGAAACGGAAATTCTTACGAATCTTACCTGGGTTTCAAAATTCCGCGGAAACTGCATTCTTGGCGTGGAATGCCGGCGTAGTGGAAGAAGGGAGTGAAAGAGGGGCCCGTGTTATTGTACCCAATCCGATTTCACAAGAAGGGGAGACGGAAGGTGCGAGTGGCGCCTGTTTCTTTCCCCGGGTCGGTCATTCCTCTCTCCAGTGTAGGTCCGAACCTCCGCCTCTCAACTGCTACTTGTGTGTGTGTGTTTGTTGCTGAAATGTGAAATAAGATGTCTTTCTGGTGTAGTTTTCGCTTTGGAAGTGGATTCATTTGGAATTCTGTGGAATGGATTGTGTACAGACGGGGGTTGAATGGAATTTTTAGGCAAGAAACGTTATGGTTATGGTTCCCAGTTCATGGCGAGGTTGCCGGAGTGAAGGAAATTTATTTTTTTGCAGAAGCCCTCCCATTTTACTTTTACAGTGCAGTATTTTTCTGTGTGCATGTCACCTTATGCAGAGATAGATTCTCCTCAGAGTGGTTTTATCTCTTCAGTGCAACGAATTTTTATTCGGTCCCATAGGGTTTCCTCCCCGTGTTGTAGGGAGGGGTTCTCTACAACTATTCTTGTTCCCTGGTCCCTTGAATTTCGTTGTAGAGAGAGAGAGTCCATTCTTTAAAAAGTGACAAATTTTCTAGCAGACTAACACATTTCTTCGTGTGGAAAACTTCAACAAAGTTTCTCGAGTAAAAATAATTTCGCTGATTCCCACGAGTTTGTTCAGATTGATGATGACGCAGACATTGAATTATGTTTAGTATGACTCAGCGTTAGGAAACATGTGAATCGGGCCTTGGGTTCATCCGGATTGCTTGGTGGGGCCATTTTAATGACTCAGGTGTTTCCGGAAGTTATTTTTACCAAAAAACATTCAGGTTTGAGGTCTAGTATCATAGAATATCACAGTATTTTAATTTGTTGGTTTTTGGTTGGTTGCTGATTAGGTTAAGTAAGTTCTGTGTAAAGCAAAGCTAGATTGCATTGTTGTGTCCGAGTCAGGTTATCCTGTCCGGGAAACCCTGGAAAAACAGAACGATTAAAATATAAATCATCAAGATAGCTCAATAAATCAACTAATCGAACGATAAAGATGTTGAGGATTGAGTGGGATTTACCTTGAGATGGTTCATCTGTAATCAGATTTGTGCCAGCTTATGCGTTTTAATCGATTTGGGTATCGATAACGTCTTTCGCGTGTACTCTTCCGATGATGTACTGCAATGTACAGTATCGTGTTGCACGCTGTAGTCGCTGTTCTTCGGAATCGAACCTGGTTGGCGGATAATAAATTCTTTATGCAAGAACTGTTGCGAAGTGAGTCGAACGACCGTTTTCGAGGGGATACCTGGATCGCGTGCCGTGATGATGGGTTTTCTTTTCGGAGCGGGCTGACTCATGCATCGGGTTTGGGACTAGACCGGTGAACCCAGTCGCGTGTGTCGGGGTCGGAATCGGTGTCAAGGGCTTTGGGTGGAATTGTTGGGGGCGATGCTGCTGTAAGCACTCACTCCATGAGGAAGTTTTGCCCCCTGGCTGATGAGTAACACATGCCGTGTGCAAAAGCAACGGATGCTGGTAATTATGGAGCTCGAGTTAATCCTTGGGACACGGTATCATTTTTTATTCAGCGCTGATCCCGAATTTATGCCGGTATTTCGTGGGGATTTTGAAACGCGGGTTTATATGGCAATTTCATCGCAATTCCCCCCGCGAGCGCTTAATTCTTGGAAATTGTCGATTCCGAATTATTCATGAGATCAATTCATTTTGTTTCCCGCTTGCTTTCAATAGGGTGATCCGAAAAGTCGATGTTCTGAAAAGATGCTGGTGGAATATGAGCACAGTGAACTGGGGATCCAAAAATTTGTTGTGTACTGAAAATGGCCATTCTTTTTCTGGAAAAATCAAACTCTTGTGCTGTATTTAAACAAAGTCTTCCGGCAGAATAACTTATTTATTGCAGTGGAACTTCAGCAACAAAGTTTCTCAAGTGATTTTTTTTTTATTTCCGTGAACATGAGGAAAGCTTTGAAAAATGTAGTTTTGCTGAGAGATTCGATTTAACGGTCTTCTGTTGAAATGGACTTCATCAATAAAAAAAATCTTGAAACAACGTCGCTGGAGTTCGTTTCAAAGATGGTTTCTTTTCTTTCTTTAATTACAGTACTCCATTTCAACGCTGTGTTTGGTTCTGGTTGGCACGCACGAATTTCCGCAGTTTCTGGGCTACCCTGGGTTTAGAAATCCTGCCAAACTTCTTCAATTCGAACCTCCCGAATCCGAAAACCTACCTAGCATGCAATTGTTTTCTAGTCCGTGTGCAAAAGTCCCCTTGAAATGAAACCTGAACCGTCTCAACTCGAAATTTTTCTTGACAAGGAAGGACAGGGAATTCAAATTGAAATGCTTTTGAAAAAGAATAAGGAGAAACTTCAATCGGTTCATAAAGTCCTGGCTTGAGGCTCTGCATTCTGTAGACTCATTTATGCTGCTTTTTCTTGTGGCTAGCCTTTTTTATGCAGTTGGAATAATTTAGAAAATGCTTTTGGACAAACCGCACACACAGTTGCAGCAAAAAATGTCAGTCCCGACAACGTTTTGAAATAATTTGCAAGCCTTTTCAGAACTAGTTTCCTGAACATCCCCAACTCAAAACCTTCGCTAAGTCGATTTTTTCCCCCATCGAAAATTCGACTCAGCGAAGTTCTTTATTTATTTTCAGTCAACGTTGAAGTGATCATTTGGGAAATGTCCGGCCCAGATCCAGCGTCAGATAGTACGTGACGTGTCGGTCGTCGCTCCGGGTCGTGACCAACGCGGTGAATCGCGATTTTTGTGTTTCCCTTGCAGCTCACGTCGGCGGCGGCGCTGGGGTGCCGACCGACGTGTAAGCGGAACGGCGTCCATGGCGGCTTCCTGGACACGGTTCGATTGTTGGGGAGGGAAAAAAAAAAAAAACCCGGCGTGCATACGAGGAGTCGAACAAAAGTTTTTGGAATATAAATGTTAAACGGCATGTGACTGAGTTGAAAAAAAAATTATTGTTCAGGAAAAACATTCTTTAGCACAAGAAAAGAAAATTAAGCACGGTGTGACGCATTTTGGTGGAAATTTTTTTGAAAAAGGCGCCCTGGCAGCTTTTCGTTCTTTATTCAAACAGTGAGCAGATTTTTGATGTACCTTCGCCATTTGCCCTTCGGAATTCTTGAAATGTGCATAGCATTAGTTCCAAGGGTTGCCGCCATATTCATTCATTATCAATTACGCCATCATCAACGACCACCACTTATGAAAATGTGTCGGCTGTTGATGAAAATGGCGATTTTTGCACGCAAAAAAAAAATTACGGAAAAAATATGTCACTGGGTTGAATTTTCCCCCCGTCAATTAATGTTTTTCTGAATACCTCAATTGTTTTGCAGCTCAATTTTGTGCCATTTTAATTTTTACTCAGAGAACTTTTGTTTGACCCCTCGTATGCTGTAAAGCAGTGATCTTCTTTGAGTTTGAGTCGTTTTCCTTGTTCTTTCGAAGTGTGGTCAATGTGCTCTTGAGTCAGGATCTATTTAGAACGAAGGGTATCGACCCTTTTTTCTTCGCTTACGATTTTCTTCTATCGAAAACCCTTAAAGAAGACAATTTTAGGTGTTGTAATGATGAAACGCTCCCTTAGTTTTTCCTGAGACGGTAATCGCTACGTTTTTTTTATGGCCACATGGATCACTGATGGTATTTTAAAATTTCCATTGTTTGATACGGCTGAGGTCGTGTGCTGATTAATGTGAGATCACATTGAATTCGTGTTCTACACGAAGTTGTGTGGCGCAATCTATTCTCTTTTCTCCATTCTTAGCGTTGAGATTGGTTACACAGAAAAAGTCAACC
Organism: Notodromas monacha; assembly: GCA_905338405.1. Taxonomy (NCBI): domain Eukaryota; kingdom Metazoa; phylum Arthropoda; class Ostracoda; order Podocopida; family Cyprididae; genus Notodromas; species Notodromas monacha. The sequence continues at coordinate 17,472 of CAJPEX010002981.1, forward strand.
TTCAAGAGTATTGAAAGGAATTACTGACAAAACTTATGATCCATCCCTCGTTTTACGTTACCGTATTTCATTGACAGCTGTGACGTCGTTATGAGAGGAAATGTTGTAATGCTCATCAGCTTCAACGTCTGTGTCGATTGATAAATTGCCTAAATCAACATGAGTGATCTACAGTACAGTACTTTCAAAAGCCAGTTTATCGCGGTCCTTGTTTGATCAGTGGTTTTCATTGCTATTTGGAGGGATATTTGCTGAGGACAAACGATTTTTTGGCGAGAGAGGGAGAAGGAATGATTTCAAAGTGCGTATTTGCGATGGGAGGATGTGATCAAAATTTTTTTTTTCTCCTGTAGATATATTATTTTCAGCTCTTAGGCGAACGCGTCATCGCGAAAAACGTTTTTTGAGTCATTGTCGCGTCTGCTTTCGTAATGTTTGCCAAATGTTTGTGCCTCTTCCCTTTCATAATGTCGTGTCAAGCGGATATATAAAAGGCTGCTTTTTTCCTATTTTGCCACTTTCGAAGTGTTAATATGGTGGGTCCCCGCATAACCGAAGTAATCCGTTCCTGTATGCATTTCATTAAGCCGAATTTGTGTTCTACTAAATGCGTTTTTCCTTGAGATTACATTTTAATTGATTTAATTGCTTTCGATCAACTCACGAGACAACAATGAACGTCAACATTTGTGTATTTTTCCGTAGACAGTTGTTGGGTGGATATTATTGAGCAGGAATTGGAATAATCGTGACGACTTTTGATCTTTTTTTGAATTTCCTCAAATTGAAAAGGGAAGAAGATGTAAAACAGTGCTTCACGTTTCTCTTTTGCGTGACTTTTGAAAAAAATGCAAGTTTCAATTGATAATTTTGATGCGCTGTTTCGGGCCATAAATTTCGTTCTGCGAAATTATTTCGTAACGTGAGTCATGCCCCCCCCCCCTAGAAATTGTCGGTATGCGAAATTTTTAGCTGTGTGGGTCTTCTGCTCTTATGCGGGGTCTCCATTTATCAGGATGAAGTTGATTCGCTTTTCGATTGTTGAGCTTGTGGGTGGTCCAGAACTGCGTGCTCATTAAAATGATCGATGTTTCATCAGCATGGTGGAGGAATTTCAATTACATATAATGAGTTAATGCTTGAGTCGATGTGATTGAAAAAATAAAACAATATTGTTTGAAGAGGTAAGAAAGCATATATCAACTGCATTTCTCGTTGGAATTTGGTTTCTGGTTGAAAGACTTCTTGTAACACGTCCGAGGTCGACATCAGTAATGCATCAGTAATGTGCGAAAGACGGAAAATTTGTTTTCAGTCCTCGCTGAACCAATGATGAAAATAATGGTGCAATCTTAATTTCACCAGCAAGCTCTTTTTTCCAGCATGATTGACTGAAATTAAATGTATGGTAATGTGCAATATGCAGGCATTGGCATGAAAAAAGCACCCAGGCAAAAAGCCATGAAAAGGAAAGCGCCCCCAAGGCCATGATTTTTTCTTACCCGATATTATCCTCTTGTTTTATCTGGCATTTCATTGTTCTAATTCAACGATTGAAACGAACGCGTTTGCTCGAAAAGAAAACTCATTTCGGGTTGTGGACTTCGTTTTAAATACATCAAGAAAACAAGCAAAACTGCAGCAAAGGAACAAAAGGTTGAAAAGGGCGAGAAATTGATCTTGTAAAACCAAACGGAGGCTTTTGTTAAGGTTCTTCCTCGCAATACTTAGCCACTCGATCCCTTTCGTCTGGGTGTTTTTTTCTCTCCTGTCACAGCCTGTTTTTTCACACGCGAAGTACTGTACCATATCTCGGCAATTCGCTTCATATCTGGCATCCCTTGTTTCATATGATGCGATTGCATGCGGCCCAAATCCGCTTTTCTCCTCATTGGTGATTCCGAATGTGTCGCGACTCGGAAGCGGTCGTTGGCATCGTTAGCGCGGAAGATGACGGGAAGTGCTCTTTTTAATACAGTATCCGGCTTCTCTGAATTGTGGGTGTGTTAATTTTGGGCAGATGCGACGACGAGGAAGAACCAGACGGGCCCGTTAAAATGTCGGGGTGTCTCGTTTCGGATCCTGGCTTCCTTTTTTTCATTTTCCCCCCTCGTTCGTCTGGTTCCACGCTTGTCCATCAAAAGCGTTTTGTGCATCAGGCGTAGGGGAGAAGATTAGATTTCTCTTCGATGGTGCGTGTGTGGGGGAGGGTTTAGGAGGGGAACGAAAGGGGTTCAGTAGTGTTCCGAGGGTTCGATTCCATGGGAGTACGCGTTGATTCTCCTGATTATTTTATGCAGCAAATGCTGCCTTCGTCGGAGGTGGCTGAAAATTAATTAAAACTTGAGTGAAACCGGTTGATCGGTCGTGAAAGCGTGACCTGAATTGCGTTTTGAAGCCGCACGAGAACAGATGTTGTGTGAGTCAACAGGTTTCTCGGAGGAAGTCGAAATTCTGAGGGTGGGTGCTCTAGCGTGGCTTCTTGTGAACGCGCTGTACCTGAACACTTGCTTCATTCGTAACCAACAATAGGATGAAAATGTTTTGCCGTTCCCGTATGTTGACATTTTCAAGTTGCGAAGTTGCAGAAGGAAGCGAAGAATTGCAGCAAACTGTGTAATACTGTACAAGCAAGTCCTCGAATGGTTGAAGAGGCGTTTTCATGGCGATCAGTTGACTTTACCAAGACGATCCTTGTTGTACGCCTCGTAACACCAAGTACAACTAGTTTCTCAGGCGCATGCAATCAAATTTCCTATTAAGAAGGAAGAAATATTAGGAGGAACACTAAAACGAGTTTAACCTTTTTTATTCGCCTCAGACGTGTATTAATTAGTCGTTACTCAGTTGAAATCAGGAAGAATCATGGACACGAAATGAAACATAAACCTTGTTTAGTGTGTTCGCATGGTTCAATTTTGGTTTCAATGTGATGTTCAAAGGTTGTATTGTGCTCATATTTTTATAGCTGTCTTATGATCAGAACACGGGCTGCATCAAAGACAGTAGTATAAGTGAAATTATTGATAACTGAAAGGCTGGAGAATATTGATCGGAAGCATTTGACGATCATTTGAGCCTCCATTTTTGTGTACATTGGAGTGCAGGGCTTTGAAGTCGATACGTCGCGACGCTTTCGATGGTATATACTGTATTATACTTTATAGGGACCTGAAACCACTGCAGTGGGGCTCTCGTTCTCATCGGGGTGCTCGTATGGGTTTTATTCTGCCGGACTGGCGCTTTTTCCGTTGCAGGCAGGACGCAGTAATCCTCCCCCTGGGGCCCTTCCGGTCGCACCATCTGCCTGCTTTTTCAAGTCTGTCCCTGTGCGACTTCCACATACACGCGCGCAAGCACTTCCCTCCATTCCATTCCGTTCGGTCGATCCCATTGCGCACTTGGGAGGGGAAACGAAAATTACGTGAGCGTTTTCCATGGCACGAAGCGTTCTGCTCCGGCTGCCATGTGAAATCCGTTTGCCGAAGTTGGGTTATTTATTCTTTTATTCAAGTTCAACTGGTGTTCCATGTGTGGTGCGATTGTTGATAACGAGGCGACAGGATGGAAGCCCGGCGCTTGGTTGGTACACAGGTGAACTCTACAACGAAATTGCCAAAAACGAATTTCTGCATACAACACTTCTTTTCTGGCGTAATGCCATAGAACACCATGTTAAATGACTCTCCCTACAACGACTCACCTATCCTCTTCACTCTCCATACAACGATTTTAGTTTATTCCTCTTGCAGGGGAAGAAAAGAAAGGGCTGTCTATTTTTGTGGAAACACCCCAACTTTGGAAGTCAAAAAGCAATTTCTGTGGCTAAAAGAAGCCAAATTTGGGAGGTCAAGAATATCAATTCTGGCAGCCAAAAATTAAAAGCTTTGTGGGGCAAATTTCATAAAATCCTTCTGATCCATGCCCTTCCCTCAAGGGGAACTTCGTCCCTGCCGTTGAAACGAGTGCCTTTCATTCCTTATCCCGGTGAAGAAGGCTGCCGACTTTTTTTTTTTATGTTCAGAGTTCCAGGCATGCTCTGGTTAACAAGGACGTTCCATTGAAGCAAAAATCAGAATTTGCTTACAGTTCTGGCACATTCAGATGAGAACCCTGTCAGCATACCCCAGTATTGTTTGAAATATTTTTTTTAATTTTTGTGACAGTCGCTGTGGCAACTTTCTAGCTCTTCACTCAAAAAAAAGAGGCACACAACTTTGAGGTTTTTTGGTGCACCCCAGCCTTAGCTTTCAGATTTTCTCACAGATTAAAAATTCTGTGAGATGGAGACATCAATTTTTGAGTGAAGAGCAGCAAACAAAGATCAACCATGAGGCAACTTTTATAGGAGTTGAAATTGCGAAGTCTTCTCCCGAGGTTGTTTCAATCCATTTGACTCTATGAACTGAAGACAACAGCTTGGTCATCGTCGTGGCCTTACTCCTAACAGCTTTTGAAAATACTCGCTTGCATGAGTGGGGCAGACCGTGGTATGAATATGTATTCAAAAAAGCTAATCTTCGTGATCGGAGTAAGGAGTTCTCAGATGGTTCCAATCCGTGATAAGCTCCGTGGTTGTTCAGAACCGCTAAGCCAATATATAGTCCTCGTCGAACTTATCGGTCAGGAAAATGGAACGTTTTACGATTTGCCGTGACGCAGTTCACAACGCAATGTGACTTTTTCTGTGTTGCCGTGATATCGCTTGAACGCGTCTCTCTTCGTGCTCTCATCCGATTTTGTTCGGCTGAGTTGCCGTGTAGTGGTTGACTTCTTCTTCTGTCTAATCTTTATCGGACTTGGGTACTTGGAAGAAGATAGGGAATGTTCATATCCAAGAGTTGGCTTACTGTCAAAAAGTAACCAATCTGCTTCACCCCATGCTTTCAAATTGACTGGATGATGCTTTATCACGTGTACTATCGTGATATCCAAGCCTCGAGACGAGTGATCCCCAGTGACCCTTTCATATGTTCATTTCCGGCATGAGAAGTTGCGGGTGGGTGTTCTTGGGGTTTGTAGTGATCCCTGAACCTCTGCCTAATTTTTAGGGTTACAGTATTGTGATCCAGGCTCTAGCGATTCATTTACGGTAGTGATGAGACCTGCTTCATTCCAACTATGCTTCGAACGTTTAAAGCTTGCTAATGATGTATTCCTTTTACTGTTGGCCGCATTTGGTCTAGGAAGATAAGGTATCCGAGTTTTTAGAATTAAAATTTGGAAGAAGCAATTTTGTGTTGAAGGGCGGAATGTTTTTGTTGTTCGGAATCAAAGATACGCTTGACAAATGTATTGACCGCTGTTGCAAAGAAGGACGAACTCCGTGTGTGCATCGATTGGCGTTAAGTGTGCAAAAAATCTACATCACGTTTTCATTCTATCCAATTGTTAGGATATAATGAATATCGTCAAGTTATGTATATGGAAATTCATTTTTCCTTAAGTAGAGGTCCAAAATTACGTTCTAGGTAGGATATAGTCGCTCAAATCTGGGTTTCAGCATCGCTTCTGGTGGTATGGTTTGCTTCTCGTGTCACACGGAAGGGTTTAGCTCTTGTCTTGATTTCAAGCTTCATTTGTTGCAGGGTTTTCAAAACCAGACTTCGAAACTCTTTGTGGTTCTATTTAAAAAGTGCCATTGCAATTTGAATTTATTTTCGCGAGAAAAAAAACTCGATTATACGCAAAAATGGCCTCTGACGCACCTGCACTCAAGGATTTGCCCAAGGTCAGCACTGACTTGAAATCTGAACTGCAGGGATTCAAGACGGATCAACTCCACCACACAGATCCGATCGAAAAGAATGTCTTACCCAGTGCAGAAGGTAATTGATTTCTTTGTTCCGCTTGATTGCTCTTGTGTGAAGATCCAGCTGCTTCTTGGCATTTTGAAGCTGAATTACTATCTTTTTGGATTCACTTCTTTTTTATTTTCTTAGGAATCTTGTTGTGTTTTATCTTGTGATGAAGTTTTGTAATTTGGGACGTTTCGGCCTTATTGATGGTTGTACCAATTGAAGATGAGCCCCTGTGCATTTCCCGTCTTGTTTATACTGCACAATTCGATCTACTTAAGTTTTAGCAGTGCCTTTCCTGGCTTACAAAAATTCAGGTTTTCCTACATTTTTGTATTTCACGAGAATGCACTGGTTCACATTCGCTCTATCTCCGAAGTACTTTTTAAATTGAATTATTCACAATATTTTCCGCAAGTGGTTTTAAAGTTTATATTGAGACGCGTCCACTTTCCAACTCAGCAGCAGTTGAGGAGTCTTTTTATTCGTTCTTTTTTCCTGAATACACTCCTATTTTTATCATTGCATGAGCCGGAATGCGTTTTGAATGTTTTTCTTTTCGGAATTCATACTCGCATGCTGACGCTTTGTTTTGCTGTTTGCATGTGACTGCCTGCTAGATGTTGAAGCCGAAAAGACTCAGCAGGCTATCATTAAGGATGTTGAAGATTTCGAGCGTGGAAATCTAAAACATACGCAAACGGCCGAAAAGAATACCTTGCCTGACAAAGAAGGTTAGCTGCATGCCTTTTTTTTCAGCATGAGAACGTGTGAAATGGATTTGCACGATGACTCATTAACATTTTTAATGTTGCCTTTGTTGATGTTCTCTGTGTATGGTTTTCTTGCAGTTATCGAGCAGGAAAAGAAGCAGGAAGAACTTAAGGCAAGCATTGAAACTTTCGATGCCACCAAGCTGAAGCACACGGAAACTGAGGAGAAAAATCCTCTGCCGACACAGGAAGGTGTGGAATTTTTCTGAAGTCCACTTGTCCATTCCAGAGAACTCGTCTTGGGAGAATTGTGGCGTAATAGGTGTCTTACAAAACTTCATCGTAAATTTTACTGCGTTGCTCATGCGGAAATTTTCCTATGATGTGAAAAGTTATTAAGATTTTGTGGGGAAATGCTAATTGAACTGGGTAGATGTTGCTCATGGCAAGCTAGCGTGCATCTGGATGCATTTCCAATATTGCATTCAAAATTTTGTATACGACAATGTTTAGTGTGCCAGTGCCTGAATATGTTTTCTAGTGATCTAATAAACTTTTGGTTTTGCAGATATCCAGCAGGAGAAGACCAATGCTTGAAGCGGACGAATAATTCTGAGATTCCGAGGCACGAAAGCTTCCTTCTATCTTCCGTCGGTATTCAATCGCGAATGTATTATGAATGAGGCTTTGGTAATGGCGTGCTCGAATTTTTTTTTTCTTTGTCTTCCATTTTAACCGTGGTTTCTGTGAATGTTGTTTTGCTTGATTTGAGATCAAAGTGGAGAAAAAGATTTGGATTTTCGAATCACTTCGCGTGCCTCAGTTCGAACGAACGTCGTGTAACGTGCTCATTGGACACAGGAAATGTCTCGTGGCTTCTGCCTCTCCAGGAATCATCAATATGGCGTTTTTGATTGGGTTTTCGCCTGTTGAAAAGAGCTTTGCTTTTTGTTTCTCTTGGCAACCATTTGGATGAACGATTGCGTGTAAAGTTTATTTTGAAAAGATTGATCTTCGGCTTAACGATAAGTTCATTCCATGCCCCTGTGCGAGATGCTGATGGGAAATTGTCGTAGACGAAAAGTTCCAAGTCCGGTTATCTGCGAGCAATCCGAGCGCTCCCAGGCGTCTTTGTACCGGTGCGATTCGCTTGCTTTCATAACATTCAGTTCGTGTAGATTTCCCGCGTGTTGATTCCTAACGAACTCGATTTCTCTGTTGGCTTTATATGTGTGGCTGCATTTTAAGAAGGAGACATTCAAACGAAGTAATGTTTTATCTTGGCTTTCCTACCTTCGTGCGGATGAATTTTGCTAACCTATGAAACGTGGTTGAGAATAAAAGTGCCGCCGAAGAGCGCCGTCATCGACTGTCGAGAACTTCTCTGATGTTCGGATTTTCCTCCGGCCGTCTTGCGATTTCATGTGCCCTTCTTTCGTGCAGGATTCGTATGTTAGAATGGCCCAAAGACCGCCAAGGAATATTTTCAAAATCTTCTGGAATAATTTCACCAAGTCCATCCGACCCCGGCAAGTGTATTCCGGAGATTCCGTGGGCAAGGATCGATTCGGAAATGAATACTTCGAGATTCCAGCGGGTGAAAAATTGTTGCTTTCTTCAAAGGAATTGAAACATGAGTGGAGTACTCACTGTATTTACTCAAGTACCATGCACACCTTTTTTCTAAAAATTGACAGGAATACAGGGGGGGGGGGGTGCCACAGGAAGGGCTAGATATATGTGCAGACTGAAAGATGAATGTCTGTCTTGTGAATGTGTGTTTGGTACTCAAGTAAATACCATACAGGTTGACTCCCTCTACAATGATTTTCTATGTACTGTATCACAAATTTTTCGGACCCATGGGGTTATCTCTCATGTTATGGATGTCCACCGCAGCAAATTTTCCGTCTAGTCCCTTCAATTTTCCTGTACAGAGTGTTGACGGGTATTTTTGTCCGTAAGAAGTTTCTGGTTAATGTCATACGCAGTATTTGAAAAATAATCTATGTACTCATTTATATGCCAAACCCTTGACCAACAGCACCTTGAGCTTCACTGGGTAAAGTATGAGGCAAAATTATGAGTTCCTGGTAGAAAACTAGGTACTGGATTGATATAGTTAAAAAAACCAATAAATAGAATATGCGGCAACATATTTCAACAAATTATTGTTGATATTTGTGTCGTCAACCATCAGATCCCTCAAGCGCTCGACGCCTTCCTAGACGATGGTTCAAGCCTCGGACTGATTTCAACTTCGAAGCAGAAATGCCTGCGGAATGGGAAGGTGCTTTCGTCATATTACATAGTTCAATGTGCAGCAGTGAAATTCGTATGTTCAATGTAATTTTCTAGCGTGGTTGAGATTTCGCCGAAAGATTCCTCCGTCAGAAGAGGAGCTTGACAAGAATTATAAGATCATGATGCAGACAAAAGCTAATGCACGTGTTCTTGCGGAAAGAGATGCTGCTTCGCGACAATTGGGTTCTTCGGAAAGGTTGCCTGACATCGCAAGTCCTCAGAGCGAGGTACAGTGTAATAAAGATTTCTGCTGATTTCCTCAGTTTTCAAATTGCGTTTTACGAGCATTTTTTGACTTGATGACTTGATTGATTTCTTGTACGACAGGATGATCAGATGAAGAAGTTTCCGAAATACGGGGATTATGAACTCTTCCCTGGTCAGAAAATGGAGGACGAACGAAAGGACAAGGGCTGATGATGGAGTACCAATCTTTGAAATTTAGTCATGTTTTTGGCAGTTTATATTGCTGGAGTTGATAAATCTGCATGTGTTCTTAAAATGAACTTCTGAGAATGAAAATTCGTATATTTCTGTGTAATATTTGCTCGAGCATTCGATCTTGTTTTAGATACAGTTTATGTTTGGCGTGCGCACATTGCCTTAAAGATCAATTTGGGATCCAAAAATTGTAAAATTCATAATCTTCATTTTGCATTGAACTCGTGCTGCGGAAAGAGTGACTGTTCAAAGTTTGCAGACCTCGATTAATGAATTACATGCATTACATTAATCACAAAAGATTGAAATAAGCAAAGTCTCAGCAAGTGTACCCAAGTCCGCAAAATTCACCCAGATTTGGACATTTTTTCCGATATACGTTCAATTAAAAATAGTTCTAGCATTCGCCGCCTGAATTCGGGTACTGAAATTGAGATTTCCCGCCCACCAGGAATCTTTTTTCTTCCAACACAAGGACGAGAAAATTGACAAAAGTTCTATCCAAGCGTATACAACTGCATATGGTGCAAATTTGGGATACAGATGAGAGAAGGAAAAAATATATATTGGGTCATGTATAATATGGTTTTCTGTGTGATTATGGCGTGTGCATCAATTTCTCCACTCGTCTGAAAACCTTTGCCTGTGTCGACTTGAGTACATCAGTGAAAGGATCCAGCTGTGCTGAAAACAAGTTACCCTTATTGTGGTTGACGAATGGAAAAATGCTAATAATATCTTCAGGAGTTCTAGATGCAGATGAATTCTGGTTTGGACGGTATGCTAGCGTTTAGCAAGTGTCAGGACCCAGCGCGAACCTTCGATTTCCCTGTTTTTGTTCCCATTCATTGCGGAAAAGCCTCCTGAGACAAGCCCGCCGCAGATCTTCACTCCCAGGATTTGGCATAGGCCCTCTTCGCCGTGACACCCGCTTTCAGCATAACTCTTACTCAGGGCCGCCCAAGTCAGGGATTTCTCTTCCACACCACCACCCCTGCCAGCGCCACTCAGAGCCATCAGTGGCTTTCAGTGAGTGATTTAGTGGCATAGATTTCAGAATGACTTCTACGACAAAATAACATGGCGCATATTATAACAAGAAATTTCTCATAGGAATAGTGTGGTTTAGATTAGTCTAGTCATCAAGCAAAATTGATATTTTTGTCGTTCACCAATTTCAATATGAAATTCCTACAAAAATGCTCACGCATTGTTGGCCTTGGGAGAGTGAAAGTGGACAACCCCCTAGCGGATGGGCGTGGAAGTAAGCAGCGGTGAGTGGTGAACTGCTGGACTGTCCAGTCACTGGAGCATGCATCATCCTGGCTGCAATGGAATTTGTGATACTGTAGAGTAAGGGTTGAACTTAGAGTAATGACTTCGACCACACTTCAGGATATAGTATTTAATAATCACGACGAGACACAGAGTCAGATAACAGCAGATATAAGTCCAGGATTACAAGGTAGAAGTTGCTTAGTCAAAACGTCAACTCTGAATGACCACACTTCCTTCGTCTTGTGGCACCGCTCCCAAGCTCTGCCTGATCCACCATCAGATAAGCTTCTGTGCGTGGGCTCTCTAGACGGTCAAGGTGATTCCAGGGTTTGTCCGCTAGATGTCGCACTTGGGACGTAAGTGGACTAGCTTACTCTCCCCCCCTAAAAAAAAACTGCGGTCGGTCAGACAGGAAAGAAGGAGAGATAGAGAACATAGATCACGAGCCCGATCCGTGGCACGGCCCGGTACACAAGAAAAAAAAAGAAACGTATGGCCCCGTAATGTTATGCGCGCGCCGCGTATGAATGTTCCTGTCGCACTTTCGTGTCGGTAGGTTGCCATTGGCTGGGCTGACCATACGGGTGGTCCATGCGTGTATTCCGAACCTCCGGCGGCGGACGCGTCGCGCTCGGTTGGGCGTACGCATGATCCGGCGGGGGCCCCTGCGGTTTTCGTGGTGTTGCGGCCGGGATGATCGTCACGTGGGCGTCGAATCCGGGTTCCGGGGGTCGTGGCAGCCCGTGGTAGGGCACCAGTTCCCACGCGTTAACGCGGCCCACATTCTTTCCCGCTCCTACCCAGTAGACTCCCTCTCCACGGTACGCGATGACCATAAATGGCCCGAATTTTTGGACACGGAACCGGCGGTTGGCTGCATGATGTTCAGTGCTGGCGAGCCGTGGCCGCACTGCCACCCACTCCCCGGGACTGAAATGCCGCCATTTGCCCTGGCTTGCCTGTTGGATAAAGGAAGTACGAACCTTTTGGTTAACGATGGGGATTTGCTGAAGTTTCTCAGTAATGTCGCGTGGTGGAGCCTGGAACTTCTCATCCGCTGTCAGCTTAACAGGCACCCCAAACATGGCCTCACTGGGTGGGACGCCCGTAGAGGAGTGGAGGGTGTTGTTGTATGCCTGAGTGGATGCTGCGAGGGTATTGGCCCACTGGTCGTCACGTCCGTCCGTCGCCTTTGCCTGGATGTGGGCTAACGAGCGGATGGCTCTTTCACAACAGCCATTGCCCTCACTGTGTGATGCTTGGGCTATATGCTGCTGAACATGATTATCTCGGAGAAAACATTTAAAAGATTTAGCTCGAAATACCGAATCACAATCAGTATGCACCAGGTCAAACAATCCAAACTGTCTAAAGATCTCGGCGAGGAAGGGAATCACGGTTGTGGTATCTGCCTTCCGGATTGGGCGGGTGATCATGTATTTTGAAAAATGATCCACCGCCACAATCGCATAGCGGTACCGTTCCTTGGTAAGCGGAAGGGGGCCGTAGAAGTCCATGGTCAAGCGTTCCCGAGGTTTTGTCGAGGTAATAGATTGAAGCTCGGTCCCAATGGCCTGGGTCGGGACGTTATACTGGAAACAGAGCGGACAGGCGTTGATGCGCTTCCATGTATCTTGTTGCATTGTCTTCCAGCGAAAACGGTCTTTGAGTGTGTTGTAGACCTTTTTCCAGCCGGCGTGTCCCAGTTCATGATGGTAGGCATCGATGATCGGGTGGAAGTCGGCGGGATCAGGGCTGACACGGGCGTCAATTTGATTGAGGGCTGCTCGGCTCAGTGCATCGGGTCCCTGCAACATCTTTCCTGGTCGATACAGGAGTTCAAAGTCGAAGGACGCGAGTTTGCTCTGTAGTCGTATCAGTCGTTCTGTCTGCAAGATACCTAAGAGAGCCTTGTGATCTGTACTAACAGAAAATTTACGGTACTCTAAGTAATGCCGAAATTTCTTAGTAACACTCCATACTATTGCTAGCAGCTCGCGTTCCGAATTGGTATACCTTGTTTCCGTATCTGTTAAAACCCTACTTGCATATGCGATGATCCGTGGCTGATCCTGTGGGTCGCGTTGAATGAGGACTGCGCCTAAGCAGGAGGCCGACGCGTCACAATGGACTTCCAGTGGTAGATCCGGATCGATGCGTTCGAGTTTGGTGGTTTCTGCCAGCTTGTCCTTGATAAACCGGAATGCCTGATCTGCGGTGTTGTTCCAATGCAGTCGTATGGCCGGTTTTTTTGGGATAATGGCGCGCAGAATGCGTTCTTGCTCTGCGAAATTCATCGGGAGGTGCGCCCGCAAGTATGTGGCCATTCCGATGAACCTCTGCATTTGTCGAGTGGTCTCCGGTCGGGGGTAGTTGCGGACAGCTTCGACGTTCTTCTCTGCCGGTCGGGTGCCGGTTTGATCAATTTCATGGCCCAGAAAGATGATCTTTTGTGCCAGAAATTTCGACTTCAGGATGTCGATGGCTGCTCCTGCCCTGGAGAGTGTTTTCAAGACTGCGCGAAGGTTATGGCACAATGCTTCAAAGGATTCGCCGAACACGATGACATCGTCTGCGTAAGCTAGACACCTAAGGAAAAGATGCTGTCGCAGAATCGTGTTAATGGCTCTTTGAAACAAAGGTGGTCCGGTTTTAAGACCGAATGGGAGCACCCTGTATTGCATTTGTCCTCGCGGCGTTGTAAAAGCGGTCTTGGGTCGGTCAGCATGTGCGAGTGGCAGATGATGAAATGCCAAATGCAGGTCCATTGTGCAAAAGTATGCGTTGTTGCGACCCAACGCGTCCAGCAATTCCTGTACTACCGGAGTAGGATAATTATCTGAGACAATTAGTTTATTTAACTCGCGATAATCTTCGACAATTCTCCATCGTTTGTCCAACGGGTCATCCGGTTTAGAACCTGGTTTGGGAATAACAAATGCCGGGGAATTGTATGGCGACGCGGCCGGTTCGAGAATCCCATCCTGCAGGTAGCGATCTACTATCTGCGTGAATGGGGCATTGCGTTCCGCGGATTGCCTGAAGGGGCGTACAGCGGGTGGTGTGGAGTCGCTGGTTGGAATCGAAACAACATAATCCATCAGCAGACCCCGTTTCCCTGACCACTGAAAAACCACTGAAGGGAATTCACAGAGAATCTCGCGCACCGCGGATCGTTCGTCCGGTGATCCGTCCACAAAAGAAATTCCTTCTCCGACGGGGAGATCCGGTTTGCCCTGAGGGCGAATCATTGTCTGAAAACCGGTAAAAACGCGCTCGCCGTCAACGGTGACCGTAACCGGAAGAAGCGACAAGAGCGTGCGACCCAAAATAACCGGGGGCTCGAAGTGTTCGTTAAGAACCAGAAAAAAACCCTCGTGCGTTACGCTGCGAAACCGGAATGGTACTGATACCGCGCTCGTGACATTCACCGCGCTCGATGATAGAACAGTAGTAAGAGAAGTAGAAAAAGAATGGGTGGAGAGCTTCAGAGATTGGACCAACCTTGGGGAAATGCAGGCGTGGGACGCCCCGGTGTCGACGAGAGCCCGGCACAAAGCAGATCCAATGGTGATGTCCAGGAGAATTGGGAGCGGCGCTGTTGGTAAAGTCGGGGAAGCACAGTGTGCCGCATTCACTGTGCCTACTTCGCGTTTCCCTGCGTCTTTGGGCAATCGCGCGCTGCGTGTCCTTTCTGATTACAATTAAAACAGGTATATTTGTTAGAGTCAAACGAATTAGATTTTGAAGGCTGTGCGGCTGCGGGTGCAGCCTTGTCCGCTGTTTCGCCTTGAGCCGCCTTACGTCCACGGCAGTCCTCGGTGCTGTGGCGCATCATCCTCCCGTGCCACTCACATTTTTGCTTGGGAGGCAATGTTTTACCTTCCTTGCGCTGCTTGGTTGGGGCTGACGCGGGCGGACGATCCTTGCGGTGTAGCACCCGGTATCGTTCCGCACAAGCGACGAAGTCTGCCCAAGGCATGTCGCGGTTTTTGAGCCAGGCGTCCCGTAGTTTCTCCTTGAGACCGCCGTCCGAGATTGTAATGAGCTGCTCCATAAGCGTGTGCTCAAGGAATGGGGCCCCTGCGGAGATGACCTCTGGGGGGAACTGGAGACAGGATAGATACTGGTCCCGCAGTCGGCCGGAGAAACTGACGTAGCTTTCCCCGGGTAGCGGTGTCATTGAACGGAACGTGTCGAGGCGATCCAAGTGTGGCGTTGGATGCGATCTTGCGATGGCAGTCACCAGGGACTCGAAATCCGTGGCTCCCTCCCGATAAAAGCGGTTGGCCGATTGCTGTATCAGGGGAAGCGTATTGTTAAGGAGGCATCGTACCCGGTTCTCGTTGTCGATGTGGTCGATTGCGAGCGCGTTCCGCAGCCGCATGGCGAAGTCCTCGAATTCCTCGTTGTCCTGTTGTTTGGGCAGGTCGTAGGGTTCCGAGTACCAGCGTTTGGCCATGGGCTGGAGGCGGGGTGTTGTGCCGGAGGTGTCGTCAAAAGCGATGAGCGCCTGATCGGAGGGTCGCGTGTCCGCGGCTGGTCGGATGGGGAAAGTTGCGAGAGCTGAAAGCGGGATTTGAAACCGCTCTAGCTGGGCGGCATACTCGGCTTTCGAGCGAGTGCGTGGATGGCCGAGGCGGTACGTGTCTGCTAGGAATTGGAGGGTTGGTAGAGGCAAGGCTTCCCAGACACTGGAGTCGGAGTGACCTGACGACGCTGCTCCAGAAGCTGCATCGGGTTGTGGGTCGGGATTCTCCGCCTGTAGATTGTCGGGGTTGTCCTCTGCCGGTCTCCTCTGTCGTTCCAAACGTTCCGCGATCTCAGCACCTGCCGCCGCAGCTGCCTTGGAATTCTCAGTGTTCCGCACCATGTCGTCGTCGGTATCCAGCGTGATCGATCACAGAGTGGCTCTAGCCCCCAGTAAGGGTTGAACTGAGAGTAATGACTTCGACCACACTTCAGGATACAGTATTTAATAATCACGACGAGACACAGAGTCAGATAACAGCAGATATCAGTCAAGGATTCTAAGGTAGAAGTTGCTTAGTCAAAACGTCAACTCTGAATGACCACACTTCCTTCGTCTTGTGGCACCGCTCCCAAGCTCTGCCTGATCCACCATCAGATAAGCTTCTGTGCGTGGGCTCTCTAGACGG
>CAJPEX010002982.1:0-11126 GCA_905338405.1 Notodromas monacha
ACTTGTTAGGAAATTAATTTTTTTAGAAAATGATCAAAATAACCCTGGGGTTTTGCGCAACTCCTTGTATTCAATTTTCTGCACAGGATCTGTCATTTTTGAAGTAGAAAGGAGAACATTTTTTTTTCAAGAGGGCAGTAAATGGCCTTGTTTCTACATTTTTGCGCAATTCAGATTGGGTTGAACAATTCAAAGAAAAGGGTCTATCCCAGAGAAAACACCACAAACGACTTTCTCTAAAATTTGAGCATGTTATTATTATTTTTTTTTAAAGGAATTAGGTTTATTCTGAAAATGATGGTCAACTTTCTCTGAAACTGTGCGTTCAAATATTTTTATGGTGATTGATTTTTAAAAGACGAAGAACCCGACCGGAGGCATTTTTTCTCCAGCTCTTTCTCTTTGAAAGACAGAAAGGGCGTGAGTTGATTGCTTTTTCGGAATCACCTTTCGTCCATCGATTTCAACGTTTCCGCTTTTCCAAACGCAAGAAATTCGCAGAAAAAGTTCAGTACGTGTGGGAAATATTGATACGGTATAAGCAATTTGGATCCAATTTTCCCCGGAACAACGACGAAGCGATTTTTCCTTTGATTCTATATCCCCACTAGATTGTCCAGCCATGGATACTTTCTCAAAATTTCACACGCAGACTGCGCCTTTTACAGATCGTGTGGATCGTGGTTCAATTTTTGCCGAGAAAAATGTGAAATTGCGTCTTGGTTTTTTTGCGTTGTGTTACCGCACGTTATTCGTATAACGTGACGTGAATTTTTGCACTGCTGCACGGGTTTGTTGTACACATGCAGTGCAGCGGGTCCTTGAGCAACGAACGCCCAAAGCAACGAAATATGTTACATAACGAACTCTGGTTTGGACGCAATTTTCCTTTGAGCGACGAACTTGACTCGAGGAACAAACCTTGAGTCAAGTGAGTGACGAGGGAAAATGGAAAAAAAAAATTCTTCGAAAATTCTACAAAAGAATAATCATGATCAATCGGAATTTTTCGATGTTACACCGCGGCCATTTTGCTTTAAGCAAAGAACTTCACTCGATGAACAAAACCTCTAGTCGAGTGAGAAAATGGAAAAAGTATTATTTGAAAATTCTAAAAATGAATAGCCATGAATCTCATCACAGTTCTATTTAACGAATTTTTGTCATGCCAAATTTTCTCTCAAGCCCCATTCAAGGAAGCGACGAGAGAAAATTAAAACCACCCCTTTGAAAATTCTTAAAATTAATGACCATGAATCCCGATGTAACGAAATTTTCTTCATAACAAATTTGATCTCGGGTCCCTGAAAGTTCCTTGCAGCGAGATTTCACTGTAAAGTTCAACCTCAATAACTCGAACCTCCTCAAGTCGAATATTTTTCTGTTCCCGTCTCAGTTCCCCAGGAAACAATGCATTAAAAACCTCCCTCACTGGAAGGTCTTCCCTCTCAAACCTCCGTAACTCGAATTTTCTGAGACCTTTTTTCTTGACACAGGAAGGAGAAAAGCAATGAAAAAGTTACCTGATGTGTTTTGAAAGGACAGGAAAGACTAATTGGGCAAATAAACCCTTGCCTCTCATGTACAGCATTCTGTCAACCCATTTAAATATCAATTTAAGGCCCAGAATAAAACGAAATCACAATTTCCTGCGATTTTTCCACCTCTTCCACAGAAAAAAATGCTTCTTTCCCTAATTTGATATATTTTTTTTTGCTGGTTGCATTGAAAGTCAACTTGGAGCTATTTGACTGTACAGTGAGACCCCAAGATGCGGACATAATTGGGGCATCAAGAGTGTCCCCAAGTCAAAATGTCCCTAAGTTGAGTCTTGTTTTCCCATAGACTTACATTATATAATGTATAATTGGTGTTTTGTGGAAGAAATATTCTTCAGAATTTCCTGAAAAAATTTTTTGCCACTTGAATTTGATTCAGTGAATACATTTTCAACTCAACAAGAACATTTTGAGCATTGAATAGTGTNTACTGTAAACTGAAATTTTGGCATCTACAAAAATAAAATTCAAGTGAAAAAAGTAGAAGTCCCTCTATGCTTGAGGTAATTTTTTTTTAATTAGCTGAATGGATGGTAATTCGGTGAGAGAAATGCCCAAGAACTTTTCTTAAATCAATTTTAGGGTTGGAAGTATCTGTTTCTTGTAATTTGGCCTGAAATGTAATTGCAATTTTATCCCAAAATGTCCCTATGTTGAGTCAGTGTCCTCATGCCGGGCCTTATTTATTGATTTTTTTTGGGAAAATAAGTGTCCTTATGTTGAATTGTCCGCAAGTCGAGGTGTTTGCATGTGGGGGTCTCACTGTATTTGTGAAGTTGAACAGAAGAAATGATTGAATGATGACTGAGCATTTTCTCTCCCCCCCCCCCTCCGCGTTGAAGGTACCTTCCGTACGCCCGAGGCGGCGGGTACTTGCTGTCTTCCGACCTGGTCCAGTACCTGGTGGACTCTGCCCCGCGGTCCCGGGCCTACAGGGCGGAAGACGTGACCTTTGGCACGTGGCTGGCCCCACTGGAGATCCTGCGACACCACGACGTCCGGTTCGACACCGAGTACCGGTCCCGCGGCTGTTCCCACGACTTCCTCATCACGCACAAAAAGTCGCCCTTGTCCATGGAGGAATTGCACGCCAATTTGAAGGCGTCCAACGGGGAGAAGTTGTGCACCCAGGAAGTGGTGCACGCCAGGCCGTATGTCTACAATTGGGACGTGTTGCCGTCCAAGTGCTGCGAGTTGAGATGAAACGAACGAACGGGAAGGAAGAAGAGAGGACTGAAACGAGGAGATGGACCAAGAACATACTCGCGCAGGTTGGCAACATTCTCACAACAACAACAACGACAAATCATTATTATTTTGGAATTGTTATCTTTTAAAGAGGTGAAGTCTCTCTTTACGGTGATCTTGTCTACAACGATTTTCCCAGTACAGTACTGTATAACGAATTTTTGTTTGGTCCTATAGGAGGGTTCCCAACCCATATTTTAGGGATTCTCTACAATGAAATTCTCTACCACAAGTCATTTCTTCTTTTCCCTTGAATTTTTTTTTGGTAGAGAAAGTCCACCTATCTCTTGCTTCTTCTAAATGTTGAAATTACAATTTTAAGACTTCGAGTTCAACTTTCCAGTTGAAAGTGTTAAAAAATTACTGGTATCGTAACTTTCTTCCTGACTGTTCACCTCGACAATTCCCCACTTTTTACCTCATCGAAACGTTTTTTATACAAAATAATGAAAAATAACGATTAATAATTATTTCATATTAAAATTACATCATCACTGGAGGAGGAAAGTCCCAAGCTCATGAGCGAGCATAAGAATTCAGTTAACTGGTTTTTGATTAAATTTTTTCATTTTTATGCTCATTTCAATTCATAGAAATTGACCTAGTGAATCTCATCAATCGATTTTGAGGAGGGAAAACATCAAATTATAGGAATTAGCAGGTGGTTGAATCGCCTTTTTTGCGTAGTACTTTGAATAACTCTGGTGTAAAATATTTTTTACAATATTCCATATTTTACAACTATGATGCAATTAAAAGTTGGCAATCAGTACAGTTGAACCTCCGTAAATTTTGAAAGGACTGCAACAAAATTTTACTTCTAGATTTTCGAAATTAGGATATTTGGCTACGTTTGAGTCTGTTAATCACAATGTCCTACCTGCAGGAAAATGCCTAATCCCCCTAAGAGAGTGTAAAGAAAATTATTTAAGTAATTCGCAGTTGTTCATGCTTTACTTTTAGGACAGGTGTTCCAAAATGAAGTCCCAATTTTATAACAAAAACGTCCTAAAAGTTTGACTTATGAGACATTTGGCCCAAACAATTTTCAATTGAGTGGATTTAATTGCATTGAATCTAAGGGAATTCACCAGGGAAGAAGAAGAAATTCCAATTAGGGATGTTTTCAATTTGAGAGGTTTCACTTGTCATGGTTAAACTGTATCAGTGATGTTGAATGGACATCGCCCCAAATTTTCAGTTTGTGAATAAGAAATTAATGCCAACTTCTCAGTCAAAAAAACTTGAGGTGAATGTAGTCAGGTTTTTTTACCAACCCCTAAATGTTTTGAAGATCCTTGAGCTACTCAATCCAAGTTACAGTCATAACACTTCTCAACTATTTTTTCATGTGAGTCCAAAGAGTGGGTTCTTTGTTGCACAAGTTTTTTTAGGCATAACACCTGCAAAAAAAATTCAAAAAATGGGCATTGAAGGCGAAAAATGACCAAAAAAACAAGCATACAGTTTATGATGAACACAAGGATTGGTTGCTCTAAGTTTGAGTGACTAAAATTGCTGGAAATGAGTACTGACAATGTTGCTCTGGCTTTGTTGCAGTTGGTGAAGCAAGTTGTGAACGCTTTTCTTCCCTGGGGAGTCCAACTTTCAGCTGATGGGATTTTGGCTGAGAGGCGATTTTGTGATGCACCTATTCCTCAAGTGCTGAATCCAGCACAAAAGATTTTCTGATCTATGGTTTTCCCCTTTTTTTGTTGCTGCTGTTTTTGTTGGCATTAATTGGAGGCAGATTTTGAGCTTATGATTTGAGTTGTGTTCCACAGTTTTAAGTTGACTTTTTGAATCAGAAAGAAAGATCAAATTTTATTGGAAAGTTTGTTCTCAAATTTATTTCCTATGGACATTTTGATTGTGGTTGAAAATGCTTTTTTTCTTCCAAGATGATTATTCCTTGGTGTTCTGGAAGGTTTTTTTTCCTTTTCAGCCTCTTTCTCACCCACAGTTGATTTGATTGGTACAGTAGAATTTTGTTACATCAAATCTTTTTACAGGTATGACACATATTTTCTTGGTCTGGGCACTTTCTCCATGCTTTTTTGAAAATATAATTCTAACAAGATCTCTTTAGGCTGCAATCTCATTATGCACAACTTGGCTGTGGGGTCGCGTCCACGCGGCAACCCGAGCGTAGCATCCTTGCTTGGGTACACCGCGCAGCAACACCTGCACGCAAACCTGGAAGCAGATAGGGCACCCGGTTTACCGCATTGCGGTAAACCGGGTCAAGAACAAAAGATAGTTATCTCCGGCAGCGGGAGCCGGCACCGAAGTCTTTGGGACTTCGGGAGAAGAACATTACGACTCAAGAGTCACTCCTGAGAGCTTGTGTGTGTACCTGACTGTGGTTAAGCATATTTGCATCCTAGCGCGATTGTCTGTACCTCTGGGTACATCTTAAGGAAGACACCAAAACACGCACACACCTATTTCGACGCTTAAAGATTTCCCTGAGACGATTTCTCCTAGGCC
The DNA here is from genome assembly GCA_905338405.1 of Notodromas monacha. Taxonomy (NCBI): domain Eukaryota; kingdom Metazoa; phylum Arthropoda; class Ostracoda; order Podocopida; family Cyprididae; genus Notodromas; species Notodromas monacha. The sequence continues at coordinate 5,298 of CAJPEX010002982.1, forward strand.
GGCAATTTCCGACTCACTCTGCGTTTATTCCTTTCTCTAATTTATTTGTCATCAATCGGCCTGACATTGGCTATGATTCTGCAAATAGGCCATTGGGATTATTTGATAAATGGCAGAAAAATGAGAAAAAATTAAAAATGTGGCATTTGAACTTCATCAAAGAAGACAATTTCTTCAGAGAAAACTTTGTGTTAAAAAATATGCATATGTTTCTTGGGAATTCTTCAGATCCATTTTAGAATGCATGCCTTTCTTTGAAGTAAACATCATGTTGGAAAAGTGTTCCTGTCTTTGAAAGAGCAGAAATTTACAAGTGAATAAGTTGATGGAGAAGGAAGTTCCATGTTTCTACCACATGAAATTTAGTGTTGCTCTATATTTCTTGAAACACACAGCGCTTTATTGGTACAAAGACTGGGTTAATGAAAGAAAAGTACTATTTATTTCAAAAGTTTTCTTGTCATTTAATGAGCAATGCTTATTAATTATGATGGATTTTGATTCATACATTTTGGAAGCACTTTGAATTACACTGAATCCCCCACCTGCAGACACCTTGACATGCAGACAATTCAACATAGGAATATTCATTTATCTGACAATAAAAAATGCATAAAAAGGTCTGACATGCAGACACTGACGTGGCATGTGTGCATTGCATGATAAAGAGTGCCAATAAGTTTCAGGAAAAATTTTCATCAGGCTGCATTGTAAAAAACAGATATTTCCAACCCTAGGATATATGCGAGAAATGTTCTTAGATATTTTTCCCTTTCATTCAGCTAATTAAAAAAAATTACCTCCAGCATAGAGGGACTTCCTTCTATATTTGTGACTTGTATGTCATTTTTACAGTTGCCAGTACAGAGGTACAGTATTCAATGCTCCAAATGTTCTTATTGAGTTGAAAAATATTCACTGAATCAATTTCAACTAGCAGACAATTTTTTCCATGGAATTCTGATAAATATTTCTTCTATAAAGCACCAATTAAAAATTTTTAAATTTAAGTCTTTGGGAAAACAAGACTCATGGTAGGGACATTTGAACTTAGGGACACTCCTGATGAACCCATTATGTCTGCATCTTGGGGTCTCACTGTATATATTTTCCATTTCCCACAAAATTTCAGTCTAAAATGTGTTATTAAAACTGTAAATCCAGATACAACATATTTTTAGTTATACAGTAATACAATTTCATCAAGTCCCTGGGGGAGTATTGTACAGAACAAGATTTTACTGAATATTCTGATGGAAATAATTGATTGCAGGAGCACATGATGAATTATTTGAAAGATTTTCACTCAAACATGATGATCAATAGAATGTCTAGTCAGAACAGCACTGCCCAANTCCAGCATAGAGGGACTTCCTTCTATATTTGTGACTTGTATGTCATTTTTACAGTTGCCAGTACAGAGGTACAGTATTCAATGCTCCAAATGTTCTTATTGAGTTGAAAAATATTCACTGAATCAATTTCAACTAGCAGACAATTTTTTCCATGGAATTCTGATAAATATTTCTTCTATAAAGCACCAATTAAAAATTTTTAAATTTAAGTCTTTGGGAAAACAAGACTCATGGTAGGGACATTTGAACTTAGGGACACTCCTGATGAACCCATTATGTCTGCATCTTGGGGTCTCACTGTATATATTTTCCATTTCCCACAAAATTTCAGTCTAAAATGTGTTATTAAAACTGTAAATCCAGATACAACATATTTTTAGTTATACAGTAATACAATTTCATCAAGTCCCTGGGGGAGTATTGTACAGAACAAGATTTTACTGAATATTCTGATGGAAATAATTGATTGCAGGAGCACATGATGAATTATTTGAAAGATTTTCACTCAAACATGATGATCAATAGAATGTCTAGTCAGAACAGCACTGCCCAACTATACAGCCTTTGGGCAGGATTGGGCCTGCAATTAAGATGCTTCTCATCCATCCTGCAGTCCCTTCCCTATAGTTTTCAAGGTGGCATCTGCCACTATATTCAAAATATGCACTGAAAACTCAATGTGAAAATACAAAAATTTTTTCTACCCTTCAAAAATTCAACAAGGCTATATGCTTGTGATTCAATGCTTAGCTCAGAATTAAATTTGGGAGCGCTAACTAATAGGGGTAAAGTTGAAGTCCCCAAAACTGTAGTTTCTTGTGTCCTCAAGGGCTTCTCAACCTCTACAATGTGGCCATGATAGTCATTAGAATTTGGTAATGTGGCCCTTGGCAACATCTGATTTGGACAGGACTGGATTAATACTTCGTTCACTGTCAAACAAGAAATTCCTTTGGTTTTGACCAAGCAAGTTGATACTATATTTCAAAAGTTTCTTTATTAGGAATATGACAGATGACGAGGATTTATATAGAGTTGAAATCTTTGGTAATATGCAGACGTTTTGTGAAATTTTGGATAAAAAAAATCAAGGATCGATGAGAGTTTTATTTTGATTTCAGTGATGTGAAATCATTGTACTCCCAAAAATTGGAAGGTGAACAAGTTTTGTTCAAAAATGTATCAAAGGCTTTCACAGAAAAGGACCGGCCAGGAAATTTATCAATGTTCGTGTATATTTGAATTCGCATGAATTTTGTTTTTTGGGCTTTGTAGCAAACCATTTGGAAAATATAAGAATACAGTAGAGTACAGTATACTGTGCTTGAAATTGGATTCCAAAGTTGGCGCCCCAAAAGAAAGTCACAAGTATGCGGATTTCATGTTTTTTATTGATACATTATCAACAATAACTTGAGTAGAAATTCATGAAATAATGTTCGACATATAGAACATCAAACGAGCAATTTTAAGGCTATGAAAAACAATGAGATATTCATCTGTAAAAAGGAAGCTGGGGTCATAAAAAGCTTTTGAAAACTTGCGCCACTTTTCAAAGCAAAAGTTTGTTGTCCTTGATAAATTCCAAAATAACGTCGATTCATGGGAAATTCTGAACACATTCCTTCTTCAGTCGAACCAAAATGGACCTTGAAACCTTTGCTTTGTCATCATAATTTTGCTTCTTGCAACTGAGCAAAACATTGGAACATACAAAGTTTGCGAGATTGTACTCATTATTAAATGAAATTTTTAGCACATTCAGCTTTCCCCATATCTTCTAAAATATCTATATACAGTAATATTATCTTAAACATACATAATCCCGTAATGGTACAGAAATTTGTAGAATAAAAGGAAACATGCTCTGTTTGAGTCAATTAAAAATTTATGGAAAAGTTAAGATAAAATGGCTTTCCCAAGCATAATCAGAGCTTGGGTGGTTAAAGGTATGAGTATTCATGACTAAACAAATAACCTGCAGTGCTGAGAATTTTTTTCTCAATATTTGTCCATTTTAAATCTCCTCAATACGCAAGCATCAAATTATGTGAATCTACATAATCCCATTGTCAATTTGGCACATGAGTATGATGCCCCATACAGCTTGCATATAGGTGAACAGATGAACCTTCTCACTTATTTGAATAAAAGTCCCTTCCAAATTTTGAAATGCTGTGATGTATTTTGAGTAATACAATTTAAATTCATAGATTTGTAGGTCTAAAAAGTAAAAACACAATATTTTTGTCTCTTTTTTCTTGTTCAAAGCATTTCTCATAATTTGGAAATAAAAAATACAAAATATAGAAAACTTTTGGATTTTTATTGCACTCCCTTTTTGTCCAGAAACTGTCCTCATACATTTGAATAGAAGTCCCTTCCAAATTTTGAAATGGTGTGATGTATTTTGAGTAATACAATTTAAATTCATAGATTTGTAGGTCTAAAAAGTAAAAACACAATATTTTTGTCTCTTTTTTATTGTTCAAAGCATTTCTCATGATTTGGAAATAAAAAATAAAAAATATAGAATACTTTTTGATTTTTATTGCACTCCCTTTTTGTCCAGAAACTGTCCTCATACATTTGAATAGAAGTCCCTTCCAAATTTTGAAATGGTGTGATGTATTTTGAGTAATACAATTTAAATTCATAGATTTGTAGGTCTAAAAAGTAAAAACACAATATTTTTGTCTCTTTTTTCTTGTTCAAAGCATTTCTCATGATTTGGAAATAAAAAATAAAAAATATAGAAAACTTTTTGATTTTTATTGCACTCCCTTTTTGTCCAGAAACTGTCCTCATACATTTTTTTAGACCCAGTTTACAGTACTGTAGTGCAGTTTATTTTTTATTTCTTCAAATTTCTCATTTGGACGTTTTCTCAGAAATTTTCTAGATCTCAGATTTTAGAAAACAGCCCCAGCGTCACAGAAAATTTCTAGAGCAGAGCTTTTTCAACTCAAATACTTTTGACCAATAATGATAACAGTTGAAATCTGAAACAGCATAAACTTTTGGCAGAAACTTATAACAATTTTGTTCCAAAATATGCTCGCATCACGTTCTGGTGCAAGTTCAAGCTATTGCGAGAGACGATCTTGAGGCCAAATTTCAGGCTGAGTCACTCTGGGGGTTAAGAAAACCATTCCTGTGGGAAAGGACGATCAGAAAGCTCCAGACCTCAAGTCCAAGTAGTTCTCTATAGTTTTTCAACCAATCATGAAGGGGTTTCTGACTATTGTAACCATGGTCTGCATCAGCATGGGCGTGTGTTCTGGAGAGAAAGTGAGAAACGCAAGGGATGGTGCTCATCATCATCACCATCATAGCCACCCAGGGTCTCATGGGTTCCATGGGTTTGGAGCTCGCCACTACCCACCTCCTTTGATCATTGAGGAGGCTAGCAGAATTCAGTGAGTACATATATACCTAGGTCCCCACTCATCAAACGTATAATTAATTCCTGAATGAGTTTTGTCATGCAAAACAAAATGTCTCTTGAAAGGTAGCATTTGAAATTTTGGTGGACTTCCTCAAAATTCAAGGGAGGTCTTTTTTAACGAAATCCCTCTTAAAACGACTCACATCTCTTGGGGGTATTGTACCCCTACTCTCTTGGGACACCTTCGTTTCATTTTAAACAGGACTCTTTTAACAACGTCACTCTCTCTCTCTGAAAGGTAATATACAGCACATTTTGTCTAGGGTTAAAACCAAAATGTCAACTTTACCTACACAAATGGGTGGGATTTATAGCAAGGTATACAAATTTAAAGCCTGCATTTTTCCCAAGAAAGGGGCTGACATATATGCCATGAACATTTCCCCATTTTTCAATTCTCCATGATCAAGAAAAAAATCTTACTCAAAAGGTTTTAGCATCTCCTGTGGATGATGCCTGGGTTTTGCACACAATAATTTACAACATGTGCTTTGACTTGGCAACAATTTCAACATTTCAATGGTATACTTTTGCTAAAATGTATTTATTTCTGTCCAGAAAATGTATTCACTTGAAAAATTTATTGCAGGAGTTCCTTCTTATTGTCCAAAAAAAATTTTAATTTTTGCTTTCTGTGTCTATCATTGAGCAGGGAATGTATGTAAATTTCTTCATTGAATTCACTCAAACAATTCAAGCAATGAAATTGTCCAGAATGTATGGTAAAGGCTTGATGGGTTCCTATAAGTTGAATGCACAGGGGGTGCATGTAAGTGATTTGGCATTACCTATCTAATGCATATTTTTCATCAAGGATTTGTTGATAAAGTCCAGAAGATGAACTGTTGAAGGATCCTCATTCAACCTTCTACAGTATACACTAATATCTGCCTTGTAACTTCTAAAAGTTTTTGAAGCATGCATTTATAAAGTATATGTCAGTGACTCAGCCCTTCTTAACCTTTTTCCAGAAATTTAGAAACTATGGGGGACCTTTAAAACATGTTTATGTCCTGTAAAAAAAAA